>VSMD01051924.1:0-205578 GCA_008750895.1 Mirza zaza
AAAAAAAAAAAACTTAATTTAAACATCCATAGAACTAAATAATCACCCTTTATTTCTTACGTCCTACAGGTCTACAAGAGGAAAATAAAGCCATCAAGCGATTTCCTATGAATTATCTTGGCCTTTCTAAATTAACAGGCCACAGTTTTGTTCAGATTTTACAATGTGAAGCAATCATATTTTTTTATTATCTCTCTCTCTAATCAAGTGTTTGAATTCTTCCCATCACGGAAAAGTACTTAGAATCATGGGTTAAATAATACAAAAATAAAATCACTGACATTTATTTAAGACAAAGACTTTGAAAAGTTTTACTGATTCCCAAAAGAATGATTTGCCTATACGAAAACATGAAAAACCAGACTTTTTTTCCTAGACTAATCTCTAAGTGCCTCAATTGAACCTGCTTTGTATCTTACCTTTTCAGAATTTTTATTTCATCATAATTGTGGGAGAAAGAAAATATACGATAATTAAACTAACAGTAATAACAACAATTCTTCCCAATGATCTAAAAGATCTAAAAGACCCTATATCATCAACTGGCAAACTACACCCCCAAATCCAGCCTGATACATATTTTTATATGGCTCATGAGCTAAGACTGTATTTTAAATGGTTGAAAAAAATCAAAAGAAAAATAACAGTTCATGACATGAGAAAATTATATGAAATTCAAATTTTTGTGTCAATATATAAAGTTCTATTGGAATACATCTGTACCATGCCCATCATTTACATAATCTCTAAGACTGCTTGCTTATTTCAAGGGCAGATTTGATAGATTACAATGAAAAACACGTGGCTTTCAAAGCTTAAACTAGGCACCATCTGGTCCTTTACAGAAAAAGTGTGCCAACCCTTGCCTACTCTATATGGCCAGGTGCTACCTTTCTGGTTCCATTTCCTAATTCTCTTCCCCTCACCCACTACTCTCTAGCCACACTAATCTTCTTGCCATTCCTTGATTTCTCCACACATAATCCCCCCAAATTAGGACCTTTGCATTAACTTCACCCTCTGACTGAAAGCCAGCTCTTCCCCCAGCTATTCCACATGCCTGACTCACCTCTTCCCCAAATCCTCAAAGATAATGTTCTCAGGTCAGTTATCTATTGACTGGCACCAATACTCTAAAACACTGCAGTTCCCAACCCCTGGGCGGTGGACCGGTACCCATCTGTGGCCAGTTAGGGACCGGGCTGCAGAGATCCACTCCCCCCCCCCCCCCCCCCCCCCCCCCCCCCCCCCCCCCCCCCCCCCCCCCCCCCCCCCCCCCCCCCCCCCCCCCCCCCCCCCCCGCCCCTCCCTTGCAACTCCCCCACCCTTCCCCTCCTTCCTTCCCACCCCCTTACCCCCTGCCATACCTCACACAACCCACCCCCAGTGGAAGAAATTATTTTTCATGAAACCGGGGCTGAACAGCAGGAAGTGAGTGGTGGACAAGCAAGGAAAGTTTCATCTGTATTCACAGCCCCTCCCCATCGCTGGCATCACCACCTGAGCTCCGCCCCCCTCAGCGGAAAAATTACCTTCCATGAAACTGGTCCCTCGTGCCAAAAAGATTGGGGACTGCTGCTCTAACACACACTCCACAACACTACAGATCCTAATTATTTTGCTTTATTTTTTCTCCTCCACAACATTGAATTTATTTACTCACTATCACAGGAAGATTGCTTATTTTTGTTTGTTTAAAAAATTATGTTTATTTTGTTCACTCTTGAATTCCAAGCACCTGGAACAGTTTCTGGCCTACAGTAAGTGTTCAATATAATGTGTATTTTGTTGAGCTGATGAAAAATAACGAACACATCAGAAATTTACCATGCACTGTTGTAAGCAGTTCACATGCATTAACTCAATCCTCAGCACTACCCCATACAGTAGGCTACTCTTAATACAATTATCCCCTTTTACAGGAGAGGAAACTGAAGCACAGTTAAGTAACTTGCCCCAAGTCCCGTGGCTTGCAAGTGATGAAGCCGAGATACACACGCAGGCAGTCTGGTTCCTGAGTCTTGCTGGTAAGTTCTACTCCTATCACAAAACAAAGCTAGTCTAGGCTGGAGGGCTGAAGAGAAAAAAATATGGCATCACTCGGGAACAACACAGCTGGCAAGAAGGAGGGTCCCAGAATTTAAAATTGGCAAGCTATATCCAAGAAGAGACGGTGCTATGAAGTGAACGTTTCCCATCGGCCTGTGACCAGACGGTGAGAAGGCGTGAAATGGACGTGGCTTTTAGTGGACTTTCATATAGCAGAAGTTTTAGATTGTTCTATTTAGCCCTAAAAGGGGCGGCACCGGGTCCAGGAAATCAAACCTATTCATTTGACAGATCCAGTACAATCTAAGGGATTTTCAACAATCCTGCCCAAGTAGAAAATCTTGTGCCACAAGAAAGATCATGCTCCCTTCCGCAGAAAATACTCAAACAGAAGTCATAGAATATTAATAACACAAGAGGAGCTTATAAAGGGACTCACACCTGTGGATGCTTGGACCGGTTTCTTTTGTAAAGACCCTTTCCTGCACCCGGATATTTTATTACGCATTTTGACTTCAAGTTAGCGAAAAGTACTCACAAAATAGCAGTGCTATTCCCAGAAGTATCGCGAGGATTGCCCACTTTCCAAGTGCGACTCCTGCACTCCTGGAAGTCGAGCGGCACTGGCTTGGATGCCTGCAGTCACACAGATTCACTCTCAAGATCTTGGTGGCAGATTGGCCTGCTCTGTCTCTTACGGTGACAGGAATAGCATATTCTTGAAATTGAGCATTTTTCTGATATGAAAGACGGGCAGCTGTGTCTGAAAGAAAATTTAAAAATTTTATTTGTTAGTGATCATTTATTCCTCCCTTAACATCCGTTTCGTCACACTGGCACCACTCTCAAGGAACTGCCTGTCACATGAAAATTAAGAGAAATGGAGGACTAGGTCCAACCTTTTCAAGCACCGATAATTACCTTTTATGTGTTGCCCCTTGTAACTCTTTAGAAGAGAGCCCTAAAATAATTTGGCATCGGAATGACCCAGTAGTATTCGGCAATATTTAATATTTGATAGCCAGTGGGCTATGGGAAGAGATCTGGCATTGGAGCTTTCAGGGACTGTCTCCTACAACAGCAGTTTCTGGGGGACGTGGTATTCTATCTTGCATTCACACTCCACTCTGTTGTTTTGTTACCAGGTCATGCTCTTCATGCCCACCAACTTCACTTCCAGAAACTTCATAGAGGGTTTGTCCCATGCACCCAGATCCCTCACTTCCAAAGCCAGCTTCCAATGCAATTTACACTGCACATCTTCTGGTCTCTCCCCACCTCACTGGTATTACTTTAAAAACACAACAAAAAAAGTATAAAACTGCCCAATATTGTAACAAAACTTTTTCGTCTTTGTTGTATATGTAAATTTTGCCTTCATAAAAATTATGATTTCCTTCATTTTATACATAATCTATAACACTGCTTTAATAAAATATTTGTAAGAAGGTTAATTTAACCTTCTAAAATATATTAATGAGAATCAATTTTACTTTTGTGTGAGTAAACAAGTAAATCCATTCTCTAGTTATTCTCGGTTATTTCAGAGTATACAAATCATTATTTTTGATTAAATACCGTTAATTTTGGTGAGAGTCCAGATTCTATTGATTTCTGGAGAGGGGCTTGACAAACTGAAATAAAATGGCGCTCCATGAACAGGTTCATCGGGGTCAACAGCAGAAATGTCGGTATACCCCATCTTTGGTTTGCAGATCGTTAGATAATGTTGAAGGATTTCTGGTGCATTATCATTCACATCTTCAATGTTCACAGCCAATGTTCCAGTACATGATCTACCATCTAAGAAGATATCGATAAGCTTAAGTGTTATTTTTAAATTGTTTCACACTTTCTTAGAGAAAGTCAATTCCATTCTATATGTGATATGTATTTTTTAATAAACTTTGATTATTAGAGGAAATAGTTAATAAATAAAAATATACATGGATAAATGAAATCCCCCGGTAATCTAAAATGATTACTGCTGCCGATACTATCAGATACAATTGTCAACCTATGTTTCACCAGAATGACTACCAAATAATAAAAATAAATGTCTGAATTTCAAACTCTATTTCCTTGGGTTCCTGGTGCAGATGTGAGTAAGCTGTAAAGTCACTTTGTAAAAGTTATTCTAATCCTGGTACACATTCAAACCACTTAAAAAGATTTTTTTAAAATATATGATGCCCAGGCTCCACAACCAGAGATTCTGAATCATTTAGTCTAAGGCGATGCCTGTAGATTGATAGTTTTATTTTAATATGAAGCTGGGGTTGAGAAATTCTAGGTTACTTTCAGGAACAGAATTCAAAGAAAAGATCATTTTGACCTAATAATGAGCTGAACTATTTAAAGGTTCAATTTAAACTGGTACAAAGAGATGTGGAGGAGTCTGACGAGACCATTTTATCTAGTTCTAGATTTGTCCCCTAACACAGAGACAGACAGGCATTTAAGGTCCTGCCATGCTGGGGATATAAAGCATAAATAAAACATGGCTTATTGTCACCAAGCAGCTTCACCTTTTTAGACAATTAAGAGAGACAGAAACAGAGTGTTTAAAGTCATTTCAAAGAATTCCATATACTTATCACAAGAATAATTCTGCATAAGAATAACTGCACTTTATTCACCAAGTCCTTTATAAAATACCAGATTAAAACTTTTTTTTTTTACCTTGGTCTATTGCCATAACTGTAATATTATATAAACCATGCTTGGGAGATATGGCCTCCCTGTCCAGGATTTTGGAAGTTGTGATTGACCCTGAAGTTTCATCAATGGCAATCCACCCTTTAGGATCATGCAGTATTTTATACCTGTTAATGAAAAATAAAAATAGTCTTTAGCATTATATAATGTTTTAAAATAAGTCACTAACTCAATTGTTATAAATACATTATTAGTATGTGGTTATAGATTTCTTTGTACCTTAAACCATTGCTACTTTTAGTTTCAGGGTCATATGCCTTATAGCCTTTGATATTTGACCCCACTGCTAAGTTTTCTTTAATCTGCAAATATTGGGCCGGAGGGCTGCATTCAGGCCCCTCATCCACATCCTTCACGTGGACTGTAACCAAGGCTCTGTTCATGGCTGTCACTCTGGGTACATCTCTAGTCAATGGAACTTCATTGCTTACTCCAATTTCCAGGTTCACTTGATGGTTTTCTTCATAATTCAGTGGCTTTAAAATAAAGCACACGGATATCAGCATCAGCGTAAAAGACATTTGGCATTTCAAATAGCAAGTGAACTTTCGTCAATACGAATAATGCTGCATAAATTCTATGTTCAAGTTTTGTTAATGTTCACCTTTATCCCTTGCTGAAAAGAGGGTTGATCCTGTGCTAAGCCTTTAGCAAGAGCAGTGCAAATGCTTCTGCAGGTGGTTTTATAGAGTTGTGGAAATGACATTCCCAAAATATTTTCCCATTTCACTCTTACTAAGGAAAATTATCCTGATCCTGGAAATAATGAAAACAGATGAAAGTGTTCTTAAGGCCCCGCTTAGAACACAGTCTAACAGGCTGGCCTAAGTGTCATACAACTAGGAGAAGGCACTGTTGTTTGACTTGCTATTTACTATTAACTATGGCCCAGGCATTTTACAACACTTGTAAGGTTAGATGATGATTTTGGCAAAACTGAAAAGATGTAGTGATTTTATTTTCTGTCTGATAGAAAATATATTCCAAATGTCTATTTTGAATTGCCCTATAAGGTATCTAACTGAGCCATCTCATTTCAGTCTTTCCTTTTATCAAAATCCATCCAGAGTCTCATTTCTTCTTAGGAATCTGCTTTGTCTTTTTCCTGGTTCCTTCATGAATGAGCTAAATAAAGTTTTTAACCATACTCACTACCTATTTTTATGAAAATTACACTTTTGACAACTTGAGAATTCTACCTTGGCATTGTCTATAGTTTATCCAATGAAACTTTCACAGTGGATACACAAGGAGTAAGAAAAATTGAATGTGCTTAATTTTAATTGTCATTAAGCATATAGCACTAAATAGTGAGGATAAACTCACTGAATCCTCACACCATTATAAGATAGGTATTATCATCAACTTCGTTTTACAGAGCAGGAAACTGGAGAAGAAGGAGGTAAACTGATTTTTCTTAAGGCTGAAAGATATTCATTTGAGTTTGAGTTTGAAGCCAGATAGTCTGGCCTGAGTCCACTTCCTTAACCACCATGCTAGAATCCCTCTGCTATACTGTCCTGCAGTAATGGGCTCATCAGCCTCTAAAGACTTTTAAATTAATCTTTGATTAAAATTGATTTTTTTTTTTACAGCAAATCAAGCAAAACACTATTTTACACTATACTGTAAAGTCTAAGCACTTTTGGTTTGATTTGGTTTCTGCTTATCAAAACCCTCAGTGGCTAAACATTGAGCAAAGTCAACACCAGTGGAAAAAATGTGTTTTAAACCTTTTCCCATACCTAGGTATTTACATATCGAGATACTAATATCATGAGTCCACTAAGAAGCCAAGAAAATTCCTGAACTTCAGAATCCACAAAATGAGGGTGGGGATGTAGGTCAGTGGTAGAGCACATGCTTTGCATGTATGAGGCCCTGGGTTCAAACCCCACCCATTAAAAAAAGGGGGGAGAGGTCTTTATCCAAGAAGGATAAAGACCCTTACAAACCAAATGTTACAGAATCCACAAAATGTATGGGAAACTCTTTTAATTTTTATGAATATCCCAGAAACAGGAGAGCCAAGAGGGGAAAAAAATGTTAATATCTGTTTATTTGATGCTGCTGAACACATCTTCACAAAGTGCATGTGTTGGTATGATCATGCAGAGCAACTGTTGGCAATGAGAAATGGATGGAAATTTAGGGAACAGCTGCTGCACTAGAGGAGGTGGAACTATTCGATCCAGAGCTACTTGCTAAAGCCTTAGAGTTTCTCTGTGCAATTTTTCAAGGCTTAAGATGGATATTGCCTTAGTGATTTAGAACTCTGCAAGACTAAAAACCTAGTGAGATGAAATCCCAATGATTAATGAAAGCATGTGAATTCTCTTCCACCTTAGGGTATGCTTTTGTTTCAAGACTTAGAAAAAAAAAATGTTCAAAAGTATCCCAAAGTCCACTGAGATTTTAACAACTCCCTAGAAAAAATGTATAGTCATGGAGATGGAACTGAGGACTCTCCAAGTTGAGAATGGCTGAGAATAACATCATCCTCACTCTAGGCCATGTGCACCGCTGCTGCTGCTAAAATGGACAGCAAACACTGAGATGACAAGATCACCCAGGACTCAGCTAAAGATTGCATCAGGTCATGCTCTATGGCTTCAGAAAAGTTACCTATTATGAAAAATTATACCACTAGTCCCAAGAACATAGTATAACTTTTTAAAGTAAAATAATAACATCCTACAGTTTACCAAGGGCTTTTGCTTTCATTATTATATTCATTATATTATATTATATATCATTTCCCTAATAACTATTAGGGAAGCAGAGAGAAGTATTATTTCCATCTTACAATCAATACAGAGGCTAACTTTCCGAGACCACACAGCTATGGAAAACAATTTAATATAGTGCTTGAAGAGCACATACTTGGAATCAAAGAGACCTAGGTTCAAATTCTGTCTAAACTACATCCTAGCTGTGTGACTTCGGGAAAGTTTCTTAATCTCTCTGAGACTAAGATATCTCTTCTGTAAAATTGTTGTAAGAATGACAGTTAACACTGCGGCATAGAGTAAGTGTTTTACACTATAGTTCTTAGCAATCTTTCAAGCTGTCACACAGGCAAATGAAGAGAATAAATGATGTGTTTTTTGTTAACAGTCAATACAATGCAATAACAAGGGACACCCGCTAACAAGACAATGTTTGCAAGCTTTATTCCGCTAAAAGAAGTATATCTGAGCAATTCTTGGTTCAGCCTACTAATTACTTAATCCTCTTAAGATTTAAAGGAAGGAATTAACATGTACACCTCTCTTGAACATAATTTTTTTTTTTTTTTTTGAGACAGAGTCTCGCTCTGTCACCACAGCTGAAGTGCAGTGGTGCCATCATAGCTCACTGCAACCTCAAATTCCTGGGCTCAAGTGATCGTCCTGCCTCAGCCTCCCAGGTAGATGGGACTATAGGTGTGTTGCCACCACACCTGGCTAATTTTTTCTATTGAACGTAATTCTGACTAACAAGATAAAACAACCTGGGTATTGTAAGAGAAGGATTCCTTTAGAGTTATCAACATAATGATGTCATTCTTTAGCCAGTATGTGAAAGGTTAGTCATCATTAGGTACACAGTCTACATGACTGAAGATGGATTTCAAATGCCAGGATTCTACAGTGCTTGATTTTAAAATAAAAGATGGCTCATTGATGCTAGAAAGTACCTAAAGATATACCTTAACTACACAATCACAACTCTTTCTCAAGGAAACAAATAAGATACCTTCAAAGACCAGTGAAGCTACCAAAGGAGCTCTGTGATGAATTCAGATTTTCTAAGGGTTTGGATAAAATATGAAAAGGAAGACATAACATAGCAAATGCAAATTTTGTTAATCAAAATGTTAGCAAATAATACATATGACTCAAAGAAAAAAGGTAAGATTAGCAAAGGAGCTAATAATGACAAAAGGAAAATATAATTTAAAAAGTAAACTCATAAAAGCCAAAATTAATTCGAGTTCCAATAAGAGAAGATCCTCTTGGGCAGATGAAGTTAGGGATTTATCTAGCCAAGTAACACGAGTATGGAAAAGAGGAGACATGAGGGACCCAAAAATACCAAGGAGAAGGAAAGAGAACAGCACAGGGATTATGAGCAAGGTTCTGTATCAGACAGATCTGGGTTTGGATCCTGGCTATATGAACAGTGCTATCTGTCCTGGACAGTTTGGACATTCAACTGCCTGAACGTGGGGACATAAATCACCTATCCCAGCTGCAGGAACTGCAGCATGTTACTTCTCTTTATCTCAGCCTCCACATCTGGAAATGGGAAGAAAGAAAGTAACAACCACATGGGCTGTGGTGAAGGCTAAAATCCTTAAATGCAATGTTGTTGGAATTTTTTGGACACTGTTTTAGAGCATGGAAAAGAGGAAAATAAAATTGCTTTATTTGTATGAAGCAAACATAAATTGATAGTAAAAACTTAACAGCAGCTGTACCAAAAAAAAACTACAGACAAATCCATTTGTAGATACAGATGTAAATCCCAAACAGAAATTAGAAACAAAAGCCAACAGGAAAGAACATTAAAAAAATGATAAAATATAGATGGTACTTTTTTCCAAGAATGCAAAGATTGTCCAATTGTAGAAAATGTACCAATATAATTCACTATATTAATTGATATAACATTGGCCTGGCACCCAACTAAGTAATAAGTTAAAAGTATTGGAAAGAAGGAGGTAAATTCATCTCTATTTGCATATGTATTGCATGCAGCATCCGTGTCTACATAGGCTATCAAAGGAATCAATTCAAATAGAATTACAAACAACCAGACAAGTTAATAGGTTGGTTGAATACAAACTGAATATACATAAATCAGCAATTTTCATATATATAAACAACTAGTTAGAAGCCATAATAAAAAGCCCCATTTCAATATAAATAAAATTTCTATAAATAAACTTACTAGGTAAGATGCATAATATAAGTGAATTAACTTTATAATACCTGAAAAAATAAAATTATGATCTAGGGTATGACAATCTGAGAAAAATACTAATTCTCCTTAACTTTTCCTAAAAAATTAACATAATCCCAGAAACATCATGAAGAGTATTTTTTCATGTAGAAGCTAATACGAAAGTTCATATCGAAAAGCAAACAAGCAAAATATTCTTAGGGAAAAAATCCAAAAAGAAAGAGTATTAGGTAAGGGTGAGATGGAACATTGCAAATGCTAAAATATATGTTATGTATTTTATATTCTTATACGGGCATGTGTGTACATTTCTGGTGAAAATGTCAACAGGCGCCACCATGCTGGAAGACAATTAGGGAATAAATCTACTACATAAAAACAGCCATGTCCTTAACTAAGCAATTCCATTTCTAGAAATTTATCATACTGCATATAAATTGTAATGTATGTTCATTCCAGCATATTTTGAAATAATAAAAAGATTAGAATTTCCATCAATATGGCTGAAATGTCCATGTATACATAACTAGTGAAAAAATATTTTGTATCCATTCCGTGAATATTACACTAAAATATCTGAAATATACAGCTGTAAGAAAATGATGAAAATATTTACATATTTAATACTAATATGTAATGACTTCAAAGATAAGTTGTTGAATGAAGAAAAGTGCAGAAAAGAAGTATAGAATACCCACTGATATGGTCTAAACTTCCATAGATATGGAACTGGTTTTAAAATACGGTATGTCCATACCATGAAATACTACAGATGTCTATGTAATGAACTCAGAGATGTGTTAATAGAAGAAAAATGTATTTGTTTTAAAAGAAGAAACATGGTAAAACTACTTAAACATCTTTGCATATATAAGATCCCTTATGAATAATACACACAAAAAACTGTTAACATTTATTGATTCTTCCAAGGAGAACTGAGTGACTGAGAGAACAAGGTAAAAGTGAGACTTTTTACACTATACTGTTTGTTTCCTTTGAACTTTGAACTTTGTGAATGAGCTGTTTATTCAAAACTTAAATTAAAAATAAATAGTAAATTAATAAATAAATGTAATAATAAATAAGTCTATTGGCATTGAAAACGATTAAATGAGACACTACATGTTAAGCACCCGGCAGTATGTCTGGCATTTAGTAAATAACAAATGTTTGCCATTATTGTTAATTTGGGTTTAATATGAGGTATGAATATGAGAACGTAATTGGATTTCATGGTAAGAGGCTACAAATAGATGCCGTGACATATTGAATACGAACTGCTGTATGGGCTTAATGGGGCATGGCATGAAGTAACTGAAAGATCATTAACTTTGGAGCAATACAGACTAGGTTTGTATTCCAGGGTAAATAATTACTGTATGTTTGACTTTGAGAAAGTTATTTACCTCCATCAGTCTCAGGCTGTTATTTTGTTTCATTTTGTGTTTTCATTGTAAAATGAGGATAATATCTTATTGTATAGAGGATGTGACAACTTCTCTGAAGTGCCTAGTATTCCCTATGACATAAAAGAGATTTGGCTTATGGTAACTACTTTTAAAATTCTAAAAATACTAAAAGTATTTCCTTGATGTAGGAACTAGGATGTAATTATTAAATATAAGTGCAACTATCTTATGTTTAAAAACAATGGAAATAAATGTATGAAAAATTTACTGGGGAGGAAATTTTCTATATTCTTCATACATGAAATTAAGTTAAACTGAACCAGAGACAAAGCAGTAAAGTATTATTATCTAACTGCTCTCCATCCTAAGGAACCCTGGGTTGGTACCCAGAAATGAAACAGATGTTTATCAGTCACATGGAATGAGAAATATTTCAGGATATAGGTTATAATTTTCAAAGACATTTGAAAATGTTTTTCTTAATATTTCTATGATCAGAACTTCTTGGAAAAAAGACTTGTAAAAGAATACTAAGTATGTCTATGCATTGGTTAGACCTCCTTATTTTTGGAATAAATTCTTTTGAAAAAGTTTACTAGAGATCATTTTTTATTGGCCAAAAGAAAAAAACTTACAAATTGAAATTTAATTCCTAGTGTTATTTAAATTTTGTCTCCCTAAGCAAGACAAAACCATTGATATTAAATAATAATGAAAATACAGAGTTTCTCCATATGAGTCTTGAGTAATGGCCTTGAATGAGAGAGACCTGAGAAATATAAGCCTCTGACCAAGGAGCAGAGAGAAAGCACACCAAAAGATCTGAGCTTGGGTCTCTAACTTGAGCTACTATAGTTGGCATAATCTATACACTCCATATCTTAAACTCCTCCTTTGGCTTTTTTATAGAAGAAGCCAAGGCATCATAAGGGGAAGAAGAAGAAAGGATGTCTAGGAGAAACCTTTAACAAAACATCTGCTTCGATGGCATCAATTTTGAGGTGACTGCCTGTACTACATCCATGTCTAGCCATGGAAACTCTATTAGACGCATAGCAGCCCTTTTCAAAACAATTATACACTACAGCCCCTCAGCCAGTTCCCATGTATGCTGAAAGAGTCACATTTCAAGCACCCAAAGATTTGGCTCCTTGGATTCAGGGTTTCCTCTAAAACCAGAGAGCTCCCTTAGCCGATGGCAGGCACAGCTCAGCCCACAAATGCAAGGGAATTAAATCTCCCTGGGGGTAACCCTCAACCAATGGGGCATGGGTATTGAGAATGGGAGTTGATGGGTAAATATCCCAGGTACCTGTCTTTGAGGAGATAATTCTGAGGTAAGATCTACATAGTTCCTTGAATTGCTGAACACCAGAGATGACTAGCTCAATAATGCAGATTTGATTCGCTTTTCATCCTTCCCTATCTTAATTTCCCATTTTCACTCTGGCTTCCTGGGATCCATGTCCTAAATATCTACATATATTGATGTCCTTGTCTTAGATTTAGCTTTCTGGAGAATCCAAATGAAGACTGGATCAATTTGGACTAAAAGAAGAAAAAACAACAAGTACCATTTTCTTTCTTATTAATCTCAATTATAAAGCTTAATGGTTTTTTGGGGTTTTTTTTGTTTTTTTGTTTTTTAGTACTGGGCTTTTAGTCTTCAATTTGAGCAGATCATATTATAGAAAAATGAAAGAGGGAGAGATTTGAGAGTCCATATTTGATTATTCACATCTGGCTAGAACTCACCAAGTCTTAGTATATAATCTCTGGAAAGTCTTACCAAGGAAATAACTACAAATAGAGATGTTTATATACCAAAGATGTCACTATATTATTACTGGCAGGTAAGCCTCTTTTACTAAATAAATGACCCTTTACTTGTCCATAAGACAATATTCTTTTTTCTTCTGGACTAGAGGTATAAAACCAAGGATCCTTCTAAAACAGTGCCCTTCCTGCCCTCACAGCCTGGACCCCAGAATATAATAACACAACCAAATATACAACATACAGAACAAAAAATAAATTCATTCACTGCTGTCTGATGTAGTACTATACTTCAACCTCAATATCATCTCTAAAAGCATTAGCTACAATCAGGTATATATTATAGAGAGAATGAGAAGAATTTGGGCTTCTAAATTATGCCATGTAAGGATTAGTTAAAGGAATTGAGAATATTTATCCTAGAAAAGGTCAGTCTCAAATGGACATAGCAGCTTTTTCAAAGGAACTATTCCTGTTCTGAATGGCACTGGAGGAAGACTCAGAAGCAAACATGGGCTATACATAAAATAACTTGGGCACAGAAGTAAGAACTTCTGAGAATCAGAGCTCTCTAAATACGGAATAAGCTACCAATGAGAACATGGAGATCCTTATAATTGAGGGTGTTCACGTATAAGCTACATGTTAGTAACTGGCAATAAAATTATAGAAGACAGGCAGGCATTAGATACAAACAGTGGATTAAATAGATTTTAAATTATCTTCCAACCTACAGAGTCTATGATCTGAAACTATTTAGTTGATTAAACCATTAGTTGAATAAAATCTGTTAACTTGCCAAGTTGTCAATTATTCAATATTACTGTACCTTTACAACACACAGAACACCTTCATTAGTTTCTTTATCTGTACTGATTTTGAAATTTCCATTTTCATTTCCCTTTAAAATGGTGAAATTGGCTCTCCAATTGGCAGTTTTAATTAAATCTTTATCTTCTATCGGTACCCGTAAGATTTCCACATTGAATGCATTTTCCTCTACTGATGCTTCATACTGAAACAGAAAGAGCTCATTGAAAATTTACTTTATAAGGAGAACTTTTTCAAATAAAGTGAAATATTTCTTCCACTTCAAAAGTACTTATCCTTATCATTTTATATAGATTATTTCAAAACTATGAATCATAGATGCTATTGTTTCATTAAGGGTTATCTTTTTAATAAAAGAAGAATTTCATTACAAATGCTCTAGTGTTACTGGCCTTTAACAAAAGAGAGATAATGTAAGTGCTAACATGAATAAAAAAATAGATTTATATTATCATCTGTTTAAACTTTAATTTTAGTAATAAAATAAACATAAAAATCCCAAAGTATGATAAATATTTTATTAATTCAGATTAAATAACAAATGATAATAAATAAAGCAGAGATAGATTTTGATATTATATACTTACAGCATTTTGTCTGAAAGTGGGTGCATTATCATTTGAATCTTTTACTGTTATGATACAAGTTGATGTACCTGTCAATCCAAAAAATTGACCATCCATGTCTTGTACTTTCATTATCAATGAGTACTTGTCTACAACCTGAAAACAAAGCAAATATTTAACTAGTCTGAAAATTTTTGTCTTATATTTATAAATAAAACCTCAATTGCACACACTTCTATTTGTGTGGATCCATGCTTTTATTTGATTTCCATATTTGTATATACTCTAGGAATCTGGTGAACAAGGAAAAGCTGAAAAGGTAGGCAGAGGTTAAACACAAAGAGCTATACCAAGAATTTATACTTAAGGTTTAACAGGTAATAGGGAAAGGTTTTATGGAAGTCATAAGGTAAGCACAAAATTAGAACATTTGAAATTCAGAAAGAATATCCTTTTCGGGGGTGGAGACAGGGTCTTGTTCTGTTACCCAGGTTAAAGTGTAATAGCATGTCGTAGTTCCCTACAATCTCAAACTCCTGGGTTCAAGCAATCCTCCTGTTTCAGTAGCTGGGACTACAGGCACATATTAACACACCCGGCTAATTTTTCATTTTTTGTAGAGATGGGGCCCCACTATGTTGCTTAGGCTGGTCTCAAACTCCTGGTGTCAAGCGATCCTCCCACCCTGACCTCCCAAAGTGCCGGGATTACAGGCTTAAACCACTGCACCCAGCCTAGAAAGAATATTCTTAAAGAAGTTTTCATGTAATTTGGAATGAGTTAATCTGAGAATCAGAGCAACCAGTCAAAGAGCTCCGGCGATAAGAACAGGGGTTCCAAATCTGAAGCCGTAGCAATAAATACACAGAAAGGGTGACAGGAAAGTTACTTGGCAGTTAGAATGCAGTAAGATTTGATAACGAATTCTATATACAAGTTAAGATTGAAAGAGGGGGGGTTGAGAATTAGGCTCAGGTGTCCCACCTGGAGAAATATGGAGACAGGGGAATCACCAACCAATTAGAGAAAATGAAGAAGAGACAAGTCTCTGAGGAAGTGAACAGTACTAGGATTGGCAAAGAGGAGTGAAAATAATGAGTTTTATTTTGCATGTGTTGAATTTTATGTGCCTAAGGGAAATCTAAGGAGTACGGTCCAGAAGGCACTGGGTAGATGGCCTCATACTTAACGGAGAAATTGTGGCCAGAAATATCTATCTGCAAGTCATCAGTATGTAAATGGTGCCATCAAAATTATAGCAGGAATCAGATTATTTGGGAAAGTTACAGGATGGGAAGAGCTGAAGACTTAAGGAAGGACAGCATTTCAAGCATGGGGCAAATAAGAAGACTATGCAAAGGCCACTTAAAAGGAAATATTGGAGATGCAGAAGGAAAACCAGGAAATTAAAAGAGAGAATTTCAACAACTGTCAACAATAGACAGGGATTTAAGGTAATTGTTGGATGCAGCAAAGGAGTTTTGCAAATGGTGTGGTGACATCAAACTGAAGTCCTTAATTTGTGAAACAATCATCTTTGCTGCCTTTCTCTTTCACCTTATTATTCTGTAGCCACCCTTTTGTTCTTTTATTTTTCTTCATTTTCTGTCTCCCTCTTTCTTCCCTTAGTCCTCACTTCACTTGATCTCCATTCCACATTGAAAATTAATATTCCCACTTTAAAACACTCCCCCCATAGTCTTCAAGACTCTCTGATACCCTATTTTTGCTTCTGCTTCCTCCAAATTGATTGTTTCTTTATCTCCTGTGTTCATTTCTTTACTTCTGGTATCGTTCTCCACCCCTCCACACACATACCCTCACCAAGAAAGCGGGCCTGAGTTTGAACCCAAAAATGTATCTGTGTAACCTTAAATTTAATTTTTCTAAACCTCATTTTTTACTCTGTTGATTAAAACCTGTTAACTTGCCAGTTGTCAATTATTCACTTGATTATCACATCATCTCTACATACTCTACAGATACAAAAACACATTCATACTGTCCCCTTCAAACTTTCCCGTTTATTACTATCCTTCTGTTTATAATATAAAATAAAATGCTCTGACTCCACAAAAATAAAAATAACTATAATTAAAACTTTTGTCTACTTTTGATTCCTTTTCACAGATTGCCACCATCTCTCCCTCTTTCTTTGGCATCAAATCTCCTTGATTTCTTCTTTGCAATATCTCTCCCAATCATATTGACCCTTCATTCATGGTATTCTAGTTGTAGTGGAAAAATATAAAGCCATTTTCTACATGTGAAATCGATTCATCTGCTTTAGTCAATAATGCCTGGCTCTGAGTTAAATGGAGGCTGACAAAATGGACAGAATAAAAACAACAAAAAAGATTAGCAGATTCAGTGCAATCATTTGACTTGAGCAAGACAATCACTCTGACTGTCAGACTTCTCCCCTGAAAATTGGCTATCACACCTATCTCATCAAACAAGGACATTCTAACACTCAAATAAAATTATGCATAAAGAAGTTGATCATAAAGTGCCATATACATGATAATATGCTATCACCATCATTCAAAAAATGTTACATATTTTAAATAACCCATCAAGTTGATTTCAACTAACCCTTTCCCAACTAAAAACATGCATATCTGTAATAATTGGACAGGAATCAGGGTATGATCTACACTCATGCAACAAGCAAAACTAATTGTCCCACATGAGAATCGAAACCTTTGCTGAATGAGAAACCACTAGCCACACATAAAAAATAAAGTAATGTTCAATAACAATTTTTATAGGAAATACCTTCTTGATTTTTTTCTTACTCCTTCTAAATACTGATTGATTTGTATTTCTATGTCTTATGGCTACTCTCACATACGGAGAAATAGAATTAATGTGTTAAAGTCTTATGCCTAAAATAAAATCAAAAACGCAATCCACCAAATAGCAAATTATAGTCAATGGGAGGAGAGGGGGTGATCAATTCCCTGTGCAATGAAACTCCATGGAGCGTGCAAGCTACCTCTCTGTCCAAATAGTTAGAGATGATGGTGATCACGCCTGTGTTGGGATGCACGGAAAAGAGCCCAGGTGATCTTGGCGTTTGCTCCAAAATGCTGTACTTCAGGCGGGTATGCATTGTGTCTGCTTCGTCTTTATCTGTGGCACAAACCACCCCCACTGAAGCACCTACACATTAAAAACAACAACACAAAAAAGACCCTTTAATTTCCTGAACTGAAAAATATATTTAGAAGTATGTATATTTTTAAAGTTTCAGCAATGATGGTGGACACTTAATTTAAAATATGTTTCTTACCAGAGGTGTTCCATCTTTAAACAGTACTGATGAATGTGACTTCAAACTTATCATACAAAATATTTTGACGCCGAAAATTAAGGTATACTTTTATTTTGCTCACAGTTTAAAATGTTTGATAGTAAATAATATTTTTTTTAGTCATTTACTATCATTTACTATTTTTTAGTCATTTACTAGTTAAATAGCAATCAAAAACAACTTTACTACTTCTTTCCACACATTGCAATAACAAACCTAGGTGGAGGAATAAACCATGGCACCTAAGTAATTCAGATTTTTTTCATGGGACTTTTGATTAATAGCTATATCAAGACCAATTTGGGGGTATACAGTAATTACACAGACGGTCAAATTGACTTTCAGTAGCCTAGTCTTTCCTTTCTGTGATCTTTTTTGCTGGTCCCTGATTTGACTTATTCCCTCCATCAACTTATTTTCACAGCCTTAACTGGTTGGAACCTACTGATGTAATGGGTTTAAAGTACCCTGGGTTAGTGTGGGTGTCAAAGTGTTTATCCTTTATTTTTCTCTGTTACTGTTAAAGAGTATAAAATCCTCAAAAAAGAGTCTGAAACCAATTACCCCTTTTTGAAGAAGGGAAAACATAACAGAGTCATAAATTGTAAGGCTAAAAACATTATAGGTTATAAAACGTAATTAATTCCTTTTACGGGTAAGAAAATTCAAAGGGACTTCCTTGAGTTCCCACAGTGAATTAATAACAGACCCTACATCAAAAACTAAGTTTCCTACACTATTATAACCATTTTTACTATTCACATGTATCCTATAACATCATGCTGTAAATCCCCACTATGCACAATAAAATTTATTCAAAAAGAAAACAAAACTAGGTTTCTTAAACTCTAAACCAATGATTTTTTTAATTTTGTTATTGTACCAGCTGTTTTAACTTATTAAACAAGTTTAATGTCATCAATGACATTAAATTTTCAAAGTAAAATGTAAAGCAAAAAGCAGATAAAAATAATGCAGTCAAGATCTAAGTGACTACTGGAAACTTTAATAGACAAGTTGGCGAAGTCATCCCTTATGACTGAGCCCATGTTCTTTCAACTTTACTGTGAGTGGTTAGTCTCCATAGTGCAAGTCTCAGAAGCCATCCTGAATGCCACATTTAAGGGCCGGGTAAAATGAACTACTTTGGTTTTCCACATGTGAGAGCAAGTGTTTAAGAAGAAGAATATGTGATGTAAGTTTCTCTGAAATGATTCCAGCATTCATTCCAAACTGGAAGTAGTGAGGTAGCAGTTTTAAGAGAAAAGAATATAAATTAGAGCTTAAAATAATTGCATCCTCAGTGAATGTCATTTAACACCTTCCTAAACAAAACCTTATAAAAATATGTATGCTGATTTTAATTTTTTTTTTGTTCATTCTACCCTGGATGGCACATATTGATTGGAATTGGGATTTAATATTATATATTCTGGTAAGTAAATACCAGCTGAGTGTTATCTCAGGATGATCTGGCCTCGAGTATGAAAAAGCTCAGGGTCTCAAAAAGTGTACATGAACGCATTTAAATGATACATTTTATGCTTAAAAGCAGACTTACCAAGTCTACTACTTTCTGAAACTTCAAAGTTATAAATTGCTTCTGTGAAAATAGGTTTGTTGTCATTTTCATCCTCTACTCTGATGGGCAGGGGGAGAGGTAAATCTGCGGAGTACCCGTCTGCAGTGGAGGCATAGGCGATCAACTGCAAACCAGGAAAAGGCAAGTTCAGTAGCCTGTTAGTATCAGATTCTAACAAGAGGGAATAAGATGCTTTATCTACTACCTTCTTTGCAAGTCTTTTCGATAATAAACCACATGAAAGATTTTTATTTAATGCTTTTGAAATTATCAAAGCATTGAATGGAGAAACACTTTACTGCAAAGAGCATCCAGTATTTGGTGGAAATGGCTACTTGAAAAAAAAAAAACTTCAGTATAGAGTACTGAAGAAGAGTACAGAGTACAGAGAAGTAAGGGATGATTCTGTCCATTAGACTGAAGCAGGCGTCCTCAAACTACGGCCCGTGGGCCACATGCAGGTGTTTTTGCCCGTTTGTTTTTTTACTTCAAAATAAGATATGTGCAGTGTGCATAGGAATTTTGTTCATAGTATTTTTTAAACTATAGTCCAGCCCTCCAACGGTCTGAGGGACAGTGAACTGGCCCCCTGTTTAAAAAGTTTGAAGACCCCTGGACTGAGGAATTAAATGTCAATATAGAGACTTGCATTATAGTTTTTATTTTCTCCACAATCAAAAAGTTACACTTGGGAGGACAATTAAACCCACTGCAATGAGAAAAATCCCTACAACGTCTTCTAAATAAGTCAACAATTCCCAATCTTGTCACCACCAAGCCCTTTAATTGCTTTACCCAAGAGACCATATATTTGTAAGAGTTTTTCTAACAAAATATACTTACTGATTGCCCCATTGCTAATTAATTAAAGGTAATGTAATGTCAAATAGAATATTTCTATTCAGTACATTATGAGAACACTGAACTGAACATTTTCTAACCAAAAGCAAAGAATGTCACACGAGGGACATCAGTCACATTTGCTTATGCAGTATCTCATCCCTCTTCTTCTGGGAACAGAATCCCTCATTCCAATGAAGAATCATCCCCATGAACCACAGGAATGGCATATGACCCCATGGCATTAACCATGTTATACTGTTAATTGTCTGAGTTATTCCCCATTGACTGTAAGCTCATCCATATCAGAATTCTGGCTTAGTAACTCTGATTTGGGTTTGGTCTCCCACTTTCCCTTCCTTATCTAGTTTTCAGACACGATTAGAGAATCATACATGTGGAAGAAAGACAAAAATGGCAGAACAGTAGAGAAAGAGGACCCTTCCAATCAACTATGGACATGTCTTGGAGAGAGAAAAATGTATCAGTGACCAGAGAGAGAGAAAGAGAGAATATTTCATAAGCAAAACCAATTGATGGGAAATTTACTGAAATTTACATTCAAATACAATTAAATCTCTTGGCTTCATTTCAGGCTTACCTAACAGCAGTTGATATAAAGAAGCTGACCAAGTATCCCCGAACATTGCATACTCTACTTTCCTTTGATTTCTAAGATACCTTCTAAGCAGAGAGTGCAATTAGACAGGAAAGAGTAGATGGAGTATCAGAAGAAACACAGCTTAATAATTTAAAGTCAAGTATATCAGTAAAACTCCTACATCAAAAACATCATATTCTTCACGATCCACAGGCTTGGTGCAAAACAGATTTCCAGTGTCTCTTTCTATATAAAACAAATTTAAAGGTTCTTGGTCAACTCCACGCCCACTTATTGAGTAGAAGATGGTATAGTTCTGTGCTGCATCAGACTGAACCTAAAAGGGAAAAAAGTATGCAAAAAAAATTACAATTAAATTCAGTTAAAATGATATTTTTAAATACAGTTGATGCATTTTTGTATGTCTATTTTTTTTATTTTAAGGAGATAATTTCAATAGAAAAGAACAATAATACCTAATACCTTTGCCAAGAGTAAGGCAAATAGGGACTGTCATGTACCAATGAGAGGAATGCCAATTGGAACGTATGTTAGGGAGGGAAATTGACAAAAATTAAAAGAATGAGCTATAATAAGGATAAACAGGGAAGGCTCTTCCTGCCAGAATAAATAGCAACCACAAGGGAACAGGCCAGGGTTGTGCCTGGAATATTCAAGGAGTAGCAAGGAAGTCACTGTGATTGGAGTAGAAAGAGAAATGGAGAAAGAAATATGAGATGAAGATGTAGTAAGGTAATAGGGACCACGTCGTGCAGAATCCAAGGATGTTGGCTCTTCCTTGGGATCATATGGGAATCCACTAGAGAATTAAATTTACATAAGAATAACATCATCTGATTTATTTTTTTATTTATTGCATATTAATTATATTGTTTATGTATCTTTGATCATTTTTAAAGTTCTCTGAACACATTAGCAAACTTTATACCTACATATCTTTTAATTAAAGACAGAGTCTCACTCTGTTGCCCAGGCTAGAGTGCCATGGTGTCAGCCTTGCTCACAGCAACCTCAAACTTCTGGGGTCAAGCAATCCTACTGCCTCAGCCTCCTGAGTAGCTGGGACTACAGGCATGCGCCACCATGCCCAGCTAATTTTTTCTATTTATTTTAAGTTGTCCAGCTAATTTCTTTCTACTTTTTTAGTAGAGTCGGGGTCTCACTCTTGCTCAGGCTGGTCTTAACTCCTGAGCTCAAACAATCTGCCCACCTTGACCTCCCAGAGTGCTAGGATTACAGGCTTGACCCACTGCACCCAACTGATTTATATTGTTAAGGACAATACTTGCTATTTTGTTAAGACTAGATTTGGGTGTGTGGATAAGAAAAAAAGTAGAAAGACTGCTTAGTTACTACAAAAGTACAAGGAAGAGATGATAGTTGGTTAGACTAACATGGTAACAACAAGGGTGGTGAGAAGTGGCTGGATTCTGGATATAATTTAAAGATACAGCTCTCGGAATTTGCGGATGGGTTGGATGTATGGTAGAAAGATGGAAGTCAAGGATACCATGAAAGAGGATGCTAGTATCTCTTAATATCTATTCTGCCCATCTTCTTGTGGATTAGAATTTATAACTGAGCATAAAAGGTTGCCCAGAAGAAAGGCATTTCTCAATCACCTTTGCAGTTAGGCATAGCCACACTAGAAGGTCAGGTCAATGGGATGTGAACAAAAATAATATGTGCAAGATCCAGACTGTGCTCTAGAAGGTGAGGCAGTGTGTCTTCCCTTTTGGATACGATGCAGAGACATCTTGAACGTGCAGAGCTGACCAAGTTACAAAGTAAAGAACCCTGGGTCCCTGGTGTTTTCTCAAATTAGAACCTTTTTACCTGATCACACTTTTATATGAGAGTCACTGTCTTGCTTAAGTCACTATCATTTGGGATCTTGGTAAAATGTAGCTATACTAATTCCTGTAACAATACAGGAATTAAAAGTTTAGCAATGAGAACAATAGATGGACATGGTAAATTGGGGATCAACTTCCATTTTATTTTCCTTCTATAATGTCCAATGTCCTTTCATAGGGTAGTTACTAGGAAGATTCAAACAAAAACAAACCAAAAACCCTAAATTTTGCAGTATCTCTTGAAACCAGGGTTCTGAATTTAAATTGGACAATCAGATGTGCTTGCACATGATTTGGAAGCCATAAGTGAAGCAGATATCTTGTTTGTGCTGCTTCTGCTGTTTTTGCTGGCATCATAGTTTGATGCATTTGTTTTCTTTTCTCTCCTTTGCTTTTTCTATCTTTCTTTTTTTCCCTGCAAAAACAGAAGTACCTCTAGCTATTCACGAACTTTGTGGGTGTTGAGAGACAGGTTATGGACCAATCTTTTTGCTGATATTGGCTGGAGTCATTCAGAGATTGTCCTGAAGTTGCATGAGGAGGAAGAGTTTCCTGATTGTGGTGTTTTCCTGACTGTGCCAGTGGCACTTTGGTTCTAGAATCAGCGTCTTCTCCATCATGGAGAAAGTAATATGTCCCTCAGTCGCAGGTTCTCTGGTATAGATAGCTTGAGGACTTGTTTCTGAAAGTTCAACCAAAGTTTGTTTCTTCAGCCCTCCCAACAATTCTGTAAACTCTTTAATACACTGCATTAAATCCCTATCTGTTAACTACTTGGAGAGAAGTATGCTTTCTACAACTAAAACCTTATGAAACAAACTCCAATGCCCAAATAGTTAGATGGATTAAACTGCCACTAACTCAGATGGAAGGATGTTTTTAGGAGAAAAATCAAGTATTTTATTTGTATATGTTAAGTTTGAAATTCTATTAAACTTCCAAGTAGAAATATTCATTAGGCAGTTTGGGCTAGAAATATAAAGTTTTAAATATCCAGTATATAAACAGTACTTAGAGCCATTAGATTGGGTGAGATCACCAAGAGCATGGATGTCAATAAACAAAAGACAAGATTAATTACCCAAGCCCTGGAGTTCTCCAAAGTTTAGAGACTGGGAATGGGGGCAGGGGTGGTGGGTGATGAAGAACATTCTAAGGAGTGCGTGGTCAATGAAATAAGTGGAAAACTAGGTGAATGGTGTTCTAGAAGCCAAGTGAAGATAATATTTCCAGGAGGAGGGAAAGATCAGCTATGTCCAATGTATGTACGTCAAAGAAACAAGGACTAAGAAGTGGTGACCAGTTTAGCAATGCAAAGGCTAAAAAGAGCTATGATTAGTATACCTTCGGTAACCAAAAATCATTCCTTAATATGCCTCATCAGTGTTTGAGTATAATATTCATGAAGAAGAAACAAGTATCTAGCACTGGATAGAATAAAAAGTAAGTGTGAAAGACTCTTCTGGAAGGACAGCTAAAAACTTAAACAAGTAGCACACAAGTGACACCATCAATGTTAAATAGAAATCACAGTAATAGAAATTTAAGGGGGAAAAAAGGCAAGCACAAGGCCACAGCCCTACTTCAGTATGTGAAAAGTAAACCTGATCATGTCATCAACCTGCTTAAAAATTTCTACTTATTTTTAGCATAAAGTTAAACTTCTGTGCAGAACACGCACAACCCATAATGGTTTCACCCCGACCTGCCTCTTCTGCCCCATTTCCCTGCTCTACCCCATATCATATTTAGGAAGACTAAGCTCTAGGGAGCCATGCTTGCTCTCACCTCTGTACTTCCCTCTTCTTCCATAATTATTTACCTGCACAAAACTTTCCCATCCTTCAGGACTCAACTCAGATGTCTCCTCCTCTAAGGCTTTTGTTGCTTTTTACCACCTTATCTCAGGGCTTGGTGTTCATCCAATATGTTATCAGATCTGCATCTCTGTTACAGAGTCATAGCATTCATCGCTGAGTGTCCTAATCATTAGCACCTACTTCTTTATCTCCTTCACTCAGCCAATAAACCACATGACAGCAAGCAAGGGCCATGACTAAACTTATTTCTATCTTTAGGACCCAGAGCAGTGCCTTCCACAGGATACAGTAGATGCCCAATAACTATCTACTAAAGGAATAAACAAAGATCACTCAATGGCTTTAGAGTCTTTCTCATATTATCAGCTTTTTAGTGATTTTCTTTCTCATTTTACTTGCATTTATTATACCTCATGAACATCTTCAATCAGATCAGTTTGTTTTTAAATGTTTAAAGAGTTATTAAAATGGAACAAAACAGACTCTTAGAATTAAAGCACTCTCAACCAGAAGGAATGTAAACCTACTTGCTGAAGAAACAAAGGGAAGGGGCCCAAGGAATTTTCTTGCATCGAGCATGGAATAGGTGCCCATCTCCTCTTGGCACGCCTGAGAACAGTTTCTTTAGTTTGTCTTTTCTTCAATACCTGAATTTAGAGAAAGAAAAAATTAATAAATAAAAGCACTTCAGTGTACTTTGTTGTAAAATAGCAGACAGCCCATAAACGTAATGCCTCTCTGGAGGCTTAGGCTCAGGAATTTCCATGCTGAAGCTAGCCCAGTAAATAGTCTTTTTGCATTAGAAAGGTAAGAAAGAATATGTCCAAATTGTAAAGGTTTCAGAGATTAGATAACTTCCTTTTGTTTACCTTTCTAATACTGTCCATACTTTCATATAAGGAAAATCATCACTGTACTCTTCGTTCTTCTTGCTTTGTCCCAAATAGAGATGGAGAACACTTCCTCTCTCTAACAATCTCTAGACAGCACATACTTGTTCTTTCTGTTAAACCCCCACACTCTCAGGTGAACCAGAGAAAGAAAATGCAAGTCCTTCACTGCCTGAGTGCTCTGTCTGCACTGTCCAATATGGCAGCCAACCCCAGCCATGTAATATTTAAATATAAATTTACTAGAATTAAATAAAATGAAAAGTTCTATCCTTCAGTTGCACTAGCCACATGCCAAATGGGGTACCATATCAGACAGTGCAGATTCTAGAACATTTCTACCATTGCAAAAAGTTCCATTGGACTTTTTAGTGACATCCATTTATTTCATATTATAAGGGAGACATTTTATTTCATCAAAATTAATAAATAATTGTATTAAACACGATTAGTAAAATGCTAAGCAGTTGTTTAAATTTGCTTTATCATTCAGAGAGTTAACATAAATTAGGTGTAATCCAATCTAAACCTTTTCATCATTTTGTGACGACTTTCATAACAACATTCTTCATGATAAATTGTTTGCAATAATAAAAAATTCTGAATGGTGTGACAGAGGAGTAATCAAACTGACACTGGTGCACAAAAGCCATGAGTTAGAATTTAGAGGTGGAAGAAGCCTTCACAAGGGAAGTATCATTCAGATTTAACAAAGTAAAACCAAAGCCAATGTTTGCCCAGTGTTAGGAAAGAGAGGGAGAGCAGAAGACAGAAGGGAGGAGGAAAAAAAGGGGGAATGGGAGAGGAGGGGAGGACAGAAATTCCATATGTGTCCTTTGGTCCTGTTTGCATTTTTAATGACAGCATTCTAATGAAAAGAAAAATATGCCTGAGAAATATGCACTTTGAATACCTCCTTCTGAGGTTCCAGGAGAACAATAATCTTCTTCTGAATCTGTCTCTTTGTGTCAGAAAGCCGTATAGTGAAGGATCTTTTCTTTTCAGAGAACTTAACAGCACTGGTTGTGTACACTGACCCGTCATCTAGCACTCTGAAATCAGGGTCACTTGACTGGATGAGGTCTACGGATCTGAGGCACTCTATCAAATTAACTGCAAGTAAAAATCTTTAAGTTATAAGGTAGAAACACATGCAAACCAAACAAACAAACAAAGACAGATGTTAAAATAATTTATACAATCTTCTTCAAAATCATGAAGTAGAATGAAATAAACCCTCCCTATGCATTTTCCAGACATCTTCACCTGTCTTTTTACATTATTAAAAAATTATAATTCTCTTTCAGTTAGAAATAATAATTCTCGATTATATATTTCTATTAAATAAGGTGTTTTAAACCTTGATTGTTTCTAATAGGCTTATAAAAATGATCTTCTAATTAAAGAGGTGGGCACATTGCAATCATGAGAAAGCTGAGCTACACACCCACAAATAAACACGTGAATAAACAAACAGAAAAGGTTCCTTAACAAATACAGCTTGAGCCTTTTAAGATACACGTATCTTCAGCCAAAAGTTATACACCTGAGCTCAAAGAGTGATGAAGTAATAAAAATATGTCCTTTTTAAAATGACTGTTTCGAAATTTCTTACCTCTGCCGATCATTGTGTCTGCCTCTGATTTAGAACGTACATTAAATATCACCTTATTGCAGGCTTCAGCAGCAAGACTGAAGACCTAGAATTAAAAAGGCGACATTAATACAAGTATAGAATAAATATCAAAAACCATGTGATTATCTCAATAGAAGCAAAACAAGCAATTGGCAAAGTCCAACATCCATTTACAATAAACCCTCAACAAATTATGAATAGAAGAAAACTTTCTCAGCATGTATGAAGAGATCCTATGAAAAACTTACAACCAACTTCTTACTCAATGGAGAATGCTTTCCTCTAATACCAGGAGCAGGATGATGATGTCTATTCTCACCATTTCTATTCAACACTGTACTGGAGCATCTAGCTAGGGCAATTACATAAGAAAATAAAATCAAAGGCACCCAGATGGGAAAGAAAAAAGTAAAATTGTCTCTATCACAGATTACATAAACTTGTACATAGAAAATCCTAAGGAATTCACTGAAAAATTTATCAAAATGTACAAATGAGTTCAGCAAGGCTACAGGATATAAAGTAAACATGCAAAACTTAATCGCATTCCTGTATACTAGTAATGAAAAATCAGAGAACAAAACTCAGCAAACAATTACATTTGTAATAGTATAAAGAAAAATAAAAAACTTTGGAATAAATATAGCCAAAGAACAAGATTGTACAGTAAAAATTATAAAACATTGCTGAAAGAAATTTAAAAAGACCCAGGTAAATAAAGAGCTATTCCATCTTCATAGATCAGAATACATATTCCCCCAAATTCATCTACAAATTTAATACAATATCTATCAAGATCCCAGCTAACTTTTTTAAAGAAATTGAAAATTAATCTTCATGCAAACACAAGGAACCTAAACAAACTTGAAAAAGAAAAAAAAAGTTGGACTTATATTTCCCAATTTCAAAACTTACTACAAAGCTACAATAATCAGAGCAGTACTGGCATAAGGATAAATATATAAATAAATGCAATACAACCAAAATCCCAGAAATAAACCTTTACATTTATGGTTAGCTTCCAGAAAGTTCAAGGGAAATAAATAGTCTTTCCAGCAAATGGTGCTGGGACAATTAGATCTCTTCATGCAAAAAAAAAAGTGAATTTGGACCCCTAACTCACAACACACACAAAAATTAACTCAAAATTGACCACAGACATAAATGTAAGAACTAAAACTGTTTATAGAAAAACTTAAGAATAAATCTTCACTATCTTGGGTTAGGCAATGATTTCTTATATATAACACCAACAACATAATGATAAAGAAAAATTAATAAGTAGGACTTAACCGAAATTAAAAACTCTTGCTCTCCAAAAGATACCATGAAGAAAGTGAAAATATAACTCCAAGAATGGGAGAAAATATTGTCAAATCATGTAGCAATAAAGGACTTGTGTCCAAAATGTATAAAGAATTCTTACAACTCAAAAAAAGATAAATAACACTAAAAAATAAGCAAAGGATTGGAATAGACATTATTTGAAAAAGATATGAAAATAGTTAATAAAGCAGATGAAAAGATGCCCAACATCATTAGGCATAAGCAAAATGCAAATCTAAAATATCCATAGCACAAGGTATTATTCACAATAGCCAAAAAGTGGAAACAACTCTCATGTCCATCAACTGGTGAATGGATCAACAAAATATGGTATATCCATACAACAGAACATCATTTAGCTCTAAAAAAGTACTTTGTTAAGTATTAAGTATACATGCTACGATATGGATAAACCTAAAAAATGTTATGACCAGTAAAAGAAACTAGACACAAAAGAGCATATATTGTATGATTTCATTTATACAAAATGTTCCAAACAGGCAAATATATATAGATAAAGTTAGTGGTGGCCTGCAGCTGAGGGTAGAAATGGGAATTGGTTGTAAATGTACAGAAGGCTTCTTTTTAAGGTGAAGGAAAAGTTCTAAAATTAAATTGTGGTGATGAGTGCACATTTATAAATCTGCTAAAATTCATTGAATTATACATTTAACAAGGGACGATTTTCTGGAATGCAAATTATATTTCCATAAAGCTGTTAAAAACAAAAAGGGCATATTGTCATTGATAAAAAAAAAGATCATTTCCACGTTTCACCTCTACAAATTGGCAGTGATCAACTCTCTCAAATGTATAAATTCAACATAAATAATTTTAGCAAAATAAAATGGAATAATAAGCACAAAGAAGTATTTAATTTCTGATATAATCAAATATAAAACAGATTTCTATGCAATATCGAAAGATTTTTAACTCATGGTAATAAAATATAAATATGAATATGGGCATATGCAAATATATACATAACCAAAATTCTTATAAGGGTTATTGCGCTTCTCAGAGATCTACCTCACCCTTGCTTCAAGTAAATAAAACACCTCAAAAATATGGATAAATAGGGTTAACATGTAATAGTGTTGTTTAATTTAAATATAATAAGCCAAAAAGTTATTTTTAGAAAACTGAGACAATAAAGTAATAAGATGTTTGCCCTTTAAAAAAAATAAACCATTTTATATATTCCCAATTTATTGTCGTCCTTACACATACAGTTGTCACATTGGGGTGAGAAATGGTTTTCTTCAACAATGTACCCATTGGTCCAAATATATTTTAACTCTGTAGGATTGGTATGTGTGAATCCCAAAAGAAAGCCATATTTGATATATTTTAATCACCTTTCTTTTTAAAATATTTTAAGTTAACTGTGAAATATTTAAATCAAATAGAACATAATATAATAAATGCTCAGTATCCAGCCAGATCTTTTAAAAAATTAACATTTTTCAATGTTTATTTCACTTTTTAATTAAAATTTGCAGAAGTGGCCAGAGTCCTATGCTCTGTTTCCATCTCTTCCATCTGCTTCCTATGCTCTATTTTCTGTTTCCATCTCTTCTCCAGGGAATAGTTTCTTCTGAAGTAGGTGTTACTACTTCTTCTACAGGGTTTACTACTTTCATTATACAGTATATGCATGTGCCTATAAAATATAGACTGATATTGGGTAGTAGGTGTCCATAGGCATAGTTTCGCAATTTGCTTTTTTCTCTCAACCATATTTGAGATTTTTCCATGAATATACCACAGTTGATTTTTATCATTCCCCAATTGATGGTCATTTAGATTGTTTTCCATTTTTTCTATTACAAATGATACAGCAGTGAACAGATCTGTAGGTGCAAAATATTAGGATATATACCTGAAATAGAAATTGCCATGCCATCTATGAATATCTTCAATTTCATTAGCTATTGCCAAGTCACTCTCCAAAGTACTAATATCAATTTATATTAATGTCCCTAGGGTATTAAACCTATTTCTCATTATCCTCCTTGTAATAAATTTTATGACTTTTAAAATTTTTGCCAACCTAATGGGTATTGTTTTAATTTGCATTTTCTTAATTTCTAGTGAGGCTGAGCATCTTTTCTTGTGTTTTTTTGCCATTCATCTTCTGTAGATTATCTATTCGTTTCCTTTAATCATTTCTCTATATTAAGTTTATCCTTTTAAAGTTTTTTACTTGTAGGTTTACATGGTTTGCTTTTTCACATTTTTTGTATTAATAAAATTATTTGATAAACAGAATGCTTCAATTTTAAAGTAGCCAAATTTATTAATCATTTCCTTTGACATTTTTAGTCGATTTTATTAATCATTTCTGCTGGCCTGTGTTTTGGGTATTATCAATAGTTAAGAACCCCTTCCCTATCTTATCATAAATGTATTATCCAATATTTTCTTCTAATAATTGTAAAGTTATCTCTAACTTTTAAATCTTCTACTCATCTGGAATGTATTTGTGCATGATTTACTTTAGCTATGTAATTTTATCTTTTGCCACATCAACACCCAATTGATACAGAGCTTGATACAATAGCTTGATACAATATTGATACAACAATGTTGATACAACATTGATACAATAGCTTTTCCTTTCTCTACAATAATGCCGCATGGCTCCGCAAATACAAAATCTGTTTCTGAGCTATCTGCACTATTTCATCAGTGTATGTGTTTATCTCTACATCAGTACTATATAGTTTTAATGAAGACAGCTTTATAATAAATCTTGGTGTTTGTTATGGTGACCCCAAACCCTGTCATGTCTCTTTAAAGTAGTATCTGCTCTATTTAGCCTTCAACTCTCAAAAAAATTTTATGATCAGCTAAATTAAAAAAAAATCCTTCTAAAATTTTTGACTAAATTCCATTTGATTTATATATTAATTTAAGGAGAATTTGGCTGTAAGACTATTGATCCTTTTCATCCATGAACATGATTCATTCTTCATTTATTTATGGATTATTTTTTGCCTTTCAATAAGGCTTCATAATCTTTGCAAAAGCATGTTTCACATTTTTTGTTAGATTTATTTTAGATATGAAATACACTAATGATTATTGCTATAGCAAATGGGATTCCTCTAATTGTTTGTTGATGTTATATAGAAATCATTTAAAAATATTGAGCTGCTATTCTGGAAACTTGCTGACTTTTATTAGTTCTAGTGGTTTATCAACAAATAATGGTGAATCTTCCACATTGCTAATCCTATGGCTGGCAAAATGACAATTAGGTTTTTTTCATTTTAATCTTATACCTCTTTCCTTATTGCTATTATATCTTTTATCAGATGTACTTATTAAGACCTCCAGTAGAACACTGAGTAGAAACAACTATAGTGACCATCGTGGATGTGTTTCAAACTTTAAATAAAATGCTTTTACCATTTCACCATTCATTGAGTCTTTTTCTTTTTTTCTTTATTACATTCATTCATTCATTTTTGTTAGATATGCTTCATTATGTTAGGAAATTTCATTCCCTATATTCCTAATTCACTGAGATTTATTTGTTGGAGGCAGGGTCTTGCTCTGTTGCCCAGCTAGAATGCAGTGGCATAATCATAGCTCACTGCAACCTCAAACTCCTGGGCTCAAAGCTATCCTCCTGCCTCAGCCTCCCTAGTAGCTGGAACTCCAGGTGCAGGCTATCACACATTCTGCCAATTTTTCTATTTTCGGTAGAGATGGGGCTTGCCATGTTGCTCAGGCTGGTTTCAAATTCCTGGGCTCAAGCTATTCTCCCACCTTGGCCTCCCAAAGTTCTGGGATTACAGGCATGAGCCACCACACCTGGCCTTGCTAAGATTTCTTTTTAAAAACAATAAATAAAATTTTCTCACTTATTTTGAAACAACCACAGTTTTTCTCTATTAATATAGTACTAGGTTGAAGCACAATAATAGATTTTTCTAATGTCAAATCATCTTTTCTGGGATAAACCTTACATGGACATTATGATTTTTTAAATACGTTATTGGTTTGGTTTGCTGCAATTTATTTCAGTATTTCATATGTGTCCATAAGTGAGATCAGGCTACTATTTTCCAGCTTCATACAATCCTCATGAGTTAAGAAGAGTTCCATTTTTTTTCTGTTCTTTGAAAGAATTTATATAAGGTAGAGATAATCTGTTCCATGTAATTTTGAAAGAACTCACCTATCATGAGTCTGAGACTCGAGGATATAAAGGAGTGTATATGTGGAGACATCTGGCTTCCAGCTGAATCTCTTTAATGATTGTAAATCTACTTAGATTTTGTCTACCTTCTCGAGTCAATGTCAGTAATTTGTATTTTGTAGGAAATTGCCTGTTTTGTCTGTTTTCAAATTAATTGGCATTACCTACTACTAATTACTACTAATATTACTTTTTTAACATTTGTCTTCTCCATAACTGTGACTTTTTTTTTTTTTTTGAGACAGAGTCTCACTGTTACCCCAGCTAGAGTGCTGTGGCATTAGCCTAGCTCACGGCAACCTCAAATTCCTGGGCTCAAGTGATCCTCCTGCCTCAGCCTCCTGAGTAGCTGGGACTACAGGCATGCACCACCATGCTTGGCTAATTTTTTCTATATATTTTTAGTTGTCCAACTAATTTCTTTCATTTTTTTTTTAGTTGAGACAGGGGCTGGGGCTCATTTTTGCTAAGGCTGGTCTCGAATTCATGGACTTCTGCTTCCTAGTGTGCCAAGACTACAGGCCTGGGCCACCAAGCCCAGCCCCCTTATATTGTTTTATCTATGCCTTTTCTACTTTTTACGTGCTCATCATAGCAGGGTTTGTATATACTTTCACAGAAGAGCTTTTGGTTTTGTCATTCCTCTCTATTGCTTTATTCATTTCTTTTAAAATGTTCTTTGTAAAATATAAATACACAAGATTAAATATATGTGTGTGTTAATAAATAATAAAATGAACATTAGCATATTCAACTTTCAAAGTTAGGAAATAGAGCAATACTAATATTTTCAAAGTCCTCATATATTAAAGTCCCTTGTATTCAATGGCATTTCCATCTCTCCTCAACTCCCAAAATTCAGGTAACCACTAATGGATGACTTTCATGTTAATCATTTTTTCCCTGCCTCAGTTTACATTTATCCCATGTGCATATATTCCTAAAGGCGACAGTTTTATTTTACCGCTTTTTGTCTTTTAAATGTATGTAGTCATATGCTAATTGCATGAAACTTGCTCTCTTTGCTCAATATTATATTTGTGAAATGCATCCATACTACTTACTGCCTCAGCTGTATATGCATATACTATATATACTGTATACTCAGTATATTGCATTAGTTCATTCATTTTTATTGTTGTATTAGGCATCACTGGAAAGAATGAACAATGGATTCATTAATGTAATTTTTGAAAGAAGTAATGTTCATACACAGATTTCAGTTATGCTTCTTGAAGCTATAATTTGCTACAATATTTTTGTGGAGGTTGGAGTATTACTGAAAATAAAATCAAGTAAAAAATGTAAAGGCACTATTATATTAATGATGGTGAGCTAATAACCTCTAAAAGTATTTTTAAAATAACTTCTATATAGAAGAGAGGCCATACTTTAAAGTAAAATGTAACAAATTAAGTTTTTAAAAATGACTGCTTACTGAAGCCTGGGAAAAAATAAATTACTTTGCTATATTTTATAGCAGTATGAAAATTTTTATATGATATAAAGCTTATCAGAAAAATCATTAAATCCTGATAGAAAAATCTAATGCCAAAGAAAGAGTGAAAATTAAAGGATTATCTGCAATTGTTTCACTTTTATGTTGTTGTTTGATTTTGTAGTGAATACACAAAAGTGGGCTTTCTAAAACACTACCCTTCTTCCATAGAAGAAAAAGAAACTAAAGAATGGAAATTTATGGAGTGTCTGAAATACAAAGGAAAATTCTTGACTGAGCACAATAATTACAGAATTTTAAACTCTCTCTCTCCTGTGGACCACTTGCCTTTTACAAAATGGAAATATTACCTTTAAAGTTCTTACTTACCCCAAAGGTAAATTGCAGGATTTACCTCTCTGTATTCTCAATACTTAGATGATTCTAATAAATTTCCTTCTACCCAAAAACATTGTAAGATGAGAATTCTAGTTAGATAGAAAGTATGACTAATCACAGGTCACTATAGATGCCATATATGGAACAGAACTGCCATGGGGATTACAACGGGACCAAAAAATGTGCAAGGGCTTACATTTATTTACTTATTCAGAAGGTGCTTAAGGATCTAGGTGCATCTCAATATGAACATTAACTATTTCCTTTTTAAAAGGTAGCTGATCATCCATCAGTCTAAATATGCATATACTAAAACTTTGACTTCCTTAAATTTGTAGTTCTAAAACAAACTAGTTCTCATCTCTTCCTATATTTGCCTTAATCTTTTTTCACAAATTCAAAAGTCAATAGAGATTATTATACTCCCTTATATTTTAAAAAGATGAATATATCTGATGTTATCAAGAAAAAAAAAGTATTTCTGGTAGGGAGTCACATTATTCTCATTAATTAATTCTAAAAAATCAGAAAAGATAGTATGCCCATTTATAAACGTAGGCTGCAGGTAGACTTCATCTATTCCATGGAGGAAAAGTACAGATTTGAGGGGAGTTATTCCAAATGTTATAACTATTTTAGTTCCTTTGCAAGAAGAGCCCTTTTAACAAAATGATGGGTTAGCTGTGTCCAAGTACACATCATTTACAACATGAAATAAATAACATAATTCCTGAGGTGGATTCAATAAGAACAGTATTACCATATATTAAAAAGGATCTCGGCGGGCGCGGTGGCTCACGCCTGTAATCCCAGCTCTCTGGGAGGCCGAGGTGGGCGGATCGTTTGAGCTCAGGAGTTCGAGACCAGCCTGAGCAAGAGGGAGACCCCATCTCTACTATAAATAGAAAGAAATTAATTGGCCAACTAATATATATAGAAAAAAATTAGCCGGGCATGGTGGCGCATGCCTGTAGTCCCAGCTACTTGGGAGGCTGAGGCAGCAGGATTGCTTGAGCCCAGGAGTTTGAGGTTGCTGTGAGCTAGGCTGATGCCACGGCACTCACTCTAGCCTGGGCAATAAAGTGAGACTCTGTCTCAAAAAAAATAAAAAAATAAAAAATAAAAAAATTAAAAAATTAAAAAAATTAAAAAATAAAAAGGATCTCATTCTTTCCAACAGGTAGAAGAGAACTCACTAATGCAAATTAGTTTTCACCAGCCCTAACAGTTTTCGTTACATTAGGACAAAACACTTTCAGAGATATTCAAAAAACTTAAAACAACAGCGAGATGGTCTTGTATGCTTCTTTTCTTGTTGCCCCTACTCTTTTCTCTTCTCTGTGAAGGTGATTCTTGGAAACTGTATTTGCAGTTTAGAGTGTGGTTGGGGGCAGGGGTGGGAAAGAGATTCAGGAAGAGAAAAGTGCAAATTGGGAAGATTCCTTAACCTAAGGGACAGCTCAGTGGGAAGGCTAACATATTCCAAGTCTCAGATTTGTGTTAAAGATGGCTTTGAAAAGCCCTCTCCTTAGAACAAGCAATGTTTTTTAAGGTATCCATTAACGTCCATAAAATAAAAAGTGTTTCTGAAGTGCAAGGTCATTAATATTATACTGAAAAGTTGAGAGTCATATGAGTCAAAAGGAAAGAAATACAGTCATGAGATAGTCATTATAGGCCTTAATTTGCACATATGGACGGAAATTGGAAGTGTTTGCAAAATGACAGTTGCAGATGAAAGAAATGGTCATTCTATTGCACTCTCCAGCATTTACGTTTCCAGATATACCATTTACACTTTATAAAATTCTTTTTTAAAAAAATAATCCTAAATGAGTAGGTCATAGATCAGAGCTGAAGCTTTCTCGCTTTAGATTTACTGGCACCTTCTTGCCTTGCCACACCCCGACACCCCCAACCCTTGCCAAGACAGCGCCTTGTCTTCCACGCCCTACCCTCGAGCTAGTGCAGGAAATCTCGACAACCCAGCAGTTTCTTCTTCCCTTCCTTTATCTCTTCGCAGAGGAACTACGAAACACCAAATTCATGCTTTTACGTAGAAAAGCTGGAAATGCTTTCAAATATTACACAAAAGAACACAAGTGTGCGCAATTCCCACTTATTGAGTCATTTCATCAGCTCCGGGGTTTTGTTGCAGCAGTTCCAGGGCAGACGGATGCGCTTCTTTGTACAATTCCTTGTCCATAAATGCCTCGTAGATCGTAACTACCGACCCCATATTCTTAACTCTCTGATTCAAAGACAGGACAAAGCTTGGAGACACTCACCCTGGGCCAGGAAGCGTAGCCGGGGTCGACCCTCTCCCAAGGCGGACACAGACCTCTCCATGGGGCCCACAGGACCCCACGCCCATCCGTGGACTCCGGGAAGTCGCGAGTCGGTGGCTTCTCTTTACACGTCCTGAGTGAGACCCTGGTCAAGTCTGAAGCTTCGTGCTTAACCGCGCCTTCAGAGTTCCCGGGTTTTCCTTCAAGTCTCCCGAGTCCTGCCACAATGTCCCTAACTTCCTCTCCAGACGGATCGACGGGGCGGGTGTCCGAGGCACTGGAGACCCCTGGCTGGGCCCTGGGCCCGCGGACTCCTGCCTCGAGCCACACCAAACAGGAATCGACCCCACCCGTCCCACCATCCACAGCCCCCTGACCCTCCCCATCCCGCCTCACCCCCACCAGCACAGCGCGACACCAAGCCACCCCTTACCCAGCCTTCCCACGCCTTCGCGCCCCGGGCACAGCCCGCCCCCGGCCGGGTGGCTGGCGGGGGTGGCCGGCTTGGCCAAGCTCCTGAAAATAACCTTTAGGGGAGACAAAGCCGCGAAACTCGCTTCTCATAGGCCACCCCAGTCTGGGACCCGGGCGCACAGCTACGACCGCTCCACTCGCTAACGAACCCGTCCCAGATCCACTGGGCCCTGGGCTGGGTGGGACAGCCCCTTGAACCCCATGTCACATCTGTGGTTTCGCTCGCCCAGGGATCCTAAATAACTGACCAACAAGCACTCTCTTCCTCCTTCCCCACCCGAAGGCGCCCCCAATCACCGCCACCAGGGGAGGCGCAGGAACCCCAGCCCTGGCCGCCCCGACGGACGACGCCCGCCAGAGCGCAGCGAAGCCGGGGCGCGACTCGGTTCCGACAATCGGACGCGGTTTTTCGCGTCCCAGAACAAAAGACTTCATCCCGAGTAGTCCCTCATAGACGCCTTTTGTCTCCTCACACCTTCGGGCTCGAGCTTGGGACTCTGAACCCGCCGCGCAGGATTAAGCTCAACTGTAGATGTCACCTTTCGGCCCGCTACGTCCTCTACCCCACCCTACAGCGACCTGGGCGCATCCGCCACCCCCCATTCCCCGTCCCAGGTCCACCCGAGAGGGGCCCGGTGGCTCACCGAGAGGGTCAGCAGCAGCTGCCTGCAGAGGGCTCCGCGCAGGGAGCTCCGGGGCCCGGCGGCGGCCATCGGGGCGCGGACAGGGAAGGAGAGCCGGGCTGCGGGGGAGGCCGGCGCGGGTAAGGGGCGCGGGAGGAGCTTCTCTCGCTGCTGCTCGTCTTTAAGTCGCTTTGGCCTCTCTCAGGCTTCCCTGCCCGGGAGCGTCTTCACTCCCGAGACGGGATTGGACCCGGGAGACGCCGAGAGGCCCCTCCTTGTTATTTCTCAAGTTTTATCACCGCTGGGGAGCTGCCCGAGCCTGCCCCTCCGCTCCCCAGCGGCCGCCGGGGCGCTCGCTCTCGGGAAAGCGGTCCCGGGCCCACCCTCTGCCGGCTGTCCCACGCCCCTCGCGTCCCCCGCGGCGCTGCCACCCGGCCCGGCCCGCAACGCGGCCCTCGTCGCCCAGATCGTCTCTGGGGCGTCCCAGTCACTGGCTGCAGAGCCCAATCTGCCTGCAGGGATCCCTGCCCCAACACGGCCCTCCTGGGCGCCAAGAACATCCTTGTCATTGGATCAGCGGATCCGCCCTTCAACTTCGGAACAAAGTCTGGGCGATGTCTCCAGGTTAGAACAAAATACACGTACTGTATTCTCCCCAGATTTGACTAACATGATAAAATAATCGACGGGAGGAAAACTATTCCCAAGTGGCATGAATAAACTGGCATGTGGTGTGACAGAAATTAAAACCAAGTAAAAAAATTCTGATCTGATCAATTTTACACACACAAAGAATGAATGATTACACTCAGAGCTTTATCTACTGCCAATTTTGTGGAGTTATATGAGCCTTCTAAGAAATAATTTGTTATGAGATGTTGGCTTAGTACTTACATGGTAATTATACTAACATGAAATTTTTCAGGTTGCAGTCAAAGGAATATCTACAATGCAAAACCTTCTACTCTGAAATGAGGGTTATGAATTCAATATTATTTAACAAACATTTATCAGGGCCCAAAGTCAACTAAGCATTGTACAAGGGGATGGAGCAAAGGAAAAGCACAAAACCCACTTCTTACCCAAAACAATTCAAAGTCTAGGAGGAAAAAGAGGCAATCATTCCAGCACACTATGATAGATTTTTAATAGGGATATAGTTTATAACACTATTTATAACCCGTATTCCCTTATTTCTCTCTAAACTGAATATTATGACCTCTAAGCCCCTTGTGGATTCAGGAGAAAATCCCTCTGAGATATTCTTTGCTGCTCTTCACAGTCCATTCAAAAGTTTTGAGGTCAGGAATTTCAGACAGTCCAGTTTAAACAGGAGAGAGTGTTATGTCCTCCATTCATCCCATTTTGGTCAATTTTTTTTTTCTTGAGCCGGGGTCTCGCTTTGTTGCCCAGGCTACAGTGAGTGCTGTGGGGTCAGCCTAGCTCACAGCAACCTCAATCTCCTGGGCTCAAGCAATCCTGCTGCCTCAGCCTCCCGAGTAGCTGGGACTAGAGGCATGTGCCACCATGCCCGGCTAATTTTTTTCTATATATATTAGTTGGCCAATTAATTTATTTCTATTTATACTAGAGATGGGGGTCTCGCTCTTGCTCAGGATGGTTTCGAACTCCTGACCTCGAGCAATCCGCCGGCCTCGGCCTCCCAGAGTGCTAGGATTGCAGGCGTGAGCCACTGAGCCCTGCTGCCATTTTGGTCAATTTTAATAGACTATGCCATGTGTTCCCCTAAAGTCTGGGATTCCCTGAAACTCATGAAGCTTAGCTCTCGGGACTCAGGCACTGTGCCTTGAGCTGCCCAGTGCGCATCTCTAAAGCACGCAAGGCTCTCATCGCTCAAGGTCTCTGTATGAAAGAGCCTTTCCATTCCCAGAGAAAGTTCTACAAACTCCACTCCAGGGTTTTCACCCCCCATCCTCCAAACTTTCCCTGAATCCAAGACCTCAGGGAAAGCTTCTCACAGTCTCTTCCAGCCCCAGCCAGCCTTTACAAACACAAATAGAAGTTGCTTTCCTGAAACTTTGATGAGGAAAAGAAATGCTAACACTAATCCCCCTCCTTCATTTCAAATTCACTGTCAAGAATAAAAGGTGGAAGAATTAGAGTAAAGGGGAGAGGTGTCAAGAAATTTTGGAGGAGAGGATCTAACTCAGCTGAAGAGGGCTTTAAAGCAGCAAAGATGTTTGAGATAAAAACAGAGAGGGATAAAAACAGAGAAAAGGGAAGGATGGGAGAATGTTCTGGGGAAAATGCAACAGCAACAGATTATGAGAAACTCTAGAGAGAGCTGTCAGAGCTTCCCACATTGAGGAAGCAGAAAGGCATTGGCTCAGAATGGCTGGAGGGAAAAACTCCTGTGGCTGGGAATTAGGTTAGAAAGACGGCTTGTGGAAACCATGACGACAGGTTGAATTTTGTCCCGGAAGAAATACAGAACCATCCGTTCAATGTAAAAGGAGTTACTAACTAATGTTACGGAATTGTCACTTTTGGTGAGTTTGTATATTATTAATGTACCAGTTTATGCCTTAATATAGCTTTCCCTGATACTTAGGGAATAAAAGTCTTTGAAGTGTTTTTCTTTAAGTATTCTTAGTTTTTACATGATTTCAACTTTATCTTCAGATTAACTAGAGTCCAACCTTATTACGACTAACCTCCAAAGTATAAAGTTGCTATCCTCTGGTTGTTTGGGCTGTGCTGTGAATACAGGATATTAGTAAGCCTACTGACTATATGACAATTTCTCTGAGCATCCATTTTTAACTTCTACAAAAAAAAGTTGTAATAGTCTATTCCAGAAATATAGTAAGAAAGCATCTTGGGGATACTTCTAATTTGTATTGCAAAATCTAAGATATTATGAATATTAATAACTACATGTAGTATTAGTAATGATTTTGGAATTTCCTATTTTATTATAACATTTGCTTGTCCACCATGAGTCTATGAGTCTAAGTCCTAATAAAAAGCAATGCGTTTTTAATTTAAAAGAGAATCTTTACATGAAATTATAATTACTACATAAATATGACTTGGAGATAAATTGCTTATATTTTTCCTACGTATACTATAATTTAAAGAAAGTTTGTTGAAGATATGTAAGATAGATTTAAAATATGAGCTTCAGTTTGAATAGAGCTAGAACTGGATGCCTTCTATAATAAAATCTATTTTAAATTATCACGAGACATTATAAAGGACAAAGAGCTTTTCTGGAAAGTCTTTATTTAATACCTTATCAAACTGCAAAGTCAGTTGGAAGTCATTACTAAAAGGATAATGAACCAAACAAGAAAGCCAATTATTATTTTCCCTGGTTATGTTCTTAGTTTGAAGAGGAAGAACAGCAAAAACAAAGGATCAAAAATGGGAGGTGGTTTTAGACAAAACTTCAAGAATTCAGGTGATTGTATGATAACATTTTCAGCGAAAAGCGACCTTAGGATAATTAAGAAGAGCTCTCTGTTTGTACTATACCTAGGAGGAATTTCTGGCCTGTGGAAAGGGCAACTGGTTGTAAGAGTTGGGAGCTGCCCCCTGGCCCACTGAGCCAGGCTGCGTTGCACAACTCAGCATCAACAGGTGCTGGTCTCACACACCCACTCATCTCAGTGGCTTACGTGGACTGTGACATAGCAAGTGTGGATTTCCTCAAACACTCCTGTGAAATACTGCCAGGACAACTGTGTAATGTTTGAGACAAATCTGTTAGCAAGAACAGAGAAATTTATGAAAAGAAGCTTAAATTAAAACCAAGTAAAAGATTGGTTTAAGTAATTCTTCTTGTGGCACAAAAATGAATTCTGCCAAGGGGTGAAAGTTTAAGTCAAGAGGAATCAGTAAATATTGTATTGCCTGTCAGTATAGAACCCATCCTGGGAGCCCTGTCTGCCTCCTCCCCTTTTATCTTCCTGGCAAGCACCCACTCCCCAGCACGAATTCCACTTCCATGGAAATGCTACTCCAGGCAGCAATGACAACCTCAACTTTAGACCAAAATGATCTCTGGCCTTCTAGAACAGAGGTTTCCCCTTCCCCCTATTCTGTGATGGGACCCCTCAGGTCCTCACTTCTCATCCTAGGATACATTTCTCCCCAAAATGATTGACAGTGAGATTATTCATTAGGAGAAAACTCACTCCCATCCACGAGGTGTGGCCTTTCACTATAACCTTGGCAACAACCATTCAAAAGTCTGACATTTGTACCTTTCTCAAATTCAGAATTATCTGGTCTAAGTAGCCACCATGACAATGGTTCAATCCAGATAGGGCGTGCCAAGCTCAGAAAGGTTCCCTTTCAGTCCCTCTTTATTAATGAATGAGTCAAGAACTGTTACAATGGAGTTACTCTTCGTCCACTAAAATCTTCAGACTCCCTTGCAAACATCCTCTTCTTGCAAACAGTCCTTTTAAGAAGGGAGGAGCAGTCTCCCAGTGACTTCTTACTGAGCTGGATGGAATGGTAATTTCCATATAGAAAACAAAGCCCCATTGTGTGAGTGATAACTTCTTATAGTAACTGAACACAAGCCCTGATACAGGGTGAAGTTTTTGTTCCCCTCATCTCAGGATCATCCCATAATTCTTCACCTGGTCTTCCTTCAGAGTGAAAAATCTCTTCCCACTGGGTGAGGCTGTAGTCCCTCCTTCAAGTTCACATGTCTCCTAGGGCTCATTGTGTGCATCTGTCTGTTCAAAGGGCATTGCTCAAGCATGAAAGTTACAGGTGTGAGTGGGCTGACTTCCAGATCTCATGTGTCATTTATCCCATCGACACTCCCTGATTCACTGCCCTATCAGCCTTCTCTTTTCCCAGAAGTTCAGGATGACCATCCCTAAACATCATCCCGGGCAAGTGACATAACCCTCAGCTCAGATGCCTGTCAACTAGCTCAGTAGCTCAGGGGTGGAGAAGCAGTTCTTCCCACCAGCTCCCTATGAGCGGCACATTATTAATTCAACATTAATTCATTCACTATTTTACTTAATAATTATGTATTAATTTTATTTACCACAAGATTTATTAACTTTGATTATTAATCTTGTCTTTTCTTTTCAGCCTGCCCAGTTTCCCAAACCCTTCTGCCACTAGATACAGGAGTAGCTTTCCACAGATTAGCTATTTAGTGTTCCCTGAGCCTGCTCAATGCCACAATGTATAACCTGTTCTTTTTTTGTATGGTTTTCAAGCATCATACCTGCGTTTGTCTTTCAGTGTTATAAGCCACACCCCTTCCCAACGGATAAGCACTAGCGTTAACTTGCACATATCTTTGTAGGGTTATACCAGATCCCCATTTCTATAAACAACCCTAAAACAGAAGTCCTGTCAGAACATTAAAAAAAAAAAAAAAAGAACTGAGGAGATAGTAATATTCCCAGTAAGTATATAGGCATGTACCAGAAAAGCTATTTTCCTGCCCCTTCCTGGTAAAATTGCAGTGTTCTTGACATATTCAATAAAATTGGCTGCTTTTCCCATTTTCCAAGTTCTAGTTAGATGGTGGCGAAGGAAAGTCCTAGACTACTATAATACTTCACTTTTAAAATAAGACTCTCTGACCCAAATCTCCCTGCCAGATCCCCTAAATATTATAATAAATAATTTTTTTAAGCCTTAGAGTAAATTATTGCAAACTTAAGAAAGACATCAGCCAGAAGAACTTCTTTATTTCTTACTGAACACAATACTTAGAAGTGACCAGATCGTGTATAGACAGTTTCTCAACCCTCTAATGATGAATTATGTGACCTTGACTGCTGCCCTGTCCCAGAGGTCTATGCAGAGCTTGGAGACCTCAGTCTGTTCCCACTCCTTGCATCCTAGGATGGGTGGACAAAAAGAAGTTGGGAATAGAAGAGCACCATGAACATGACCCCGACATCTTTTCTCCTTTATGGTGACCTGGCTTTCCGTGATATTCCCAAGATAATTGACACCAATGTTGGCCAGTCTCAACTCTCCTTTCTCATTTGGCACACTGAGAGTTGGGCTTTCTCACTGCAGAGAGACACTGGAAAGTGATAAGCACAGGAGTGTTCGTGGGACATAATGTAAAATAAAGAACATCTTGTTTCCCACTACATTCCCTTATTATAACATACGGATTGTTCTTAGAATAAAGTGGTCTAAGCTTTGCTCTACCAGCCTTTCCCTATGACAGTTTTCCAAACTCATCTATTCACAGAAGAAGAAAGCAGTAGGAAAACTAGGCCAGGAATAGGCCAGGTTTTTCTCACAAAATTGTCTAAAGACCTCTAGCCTATTCCTTCTCTTGACTCTTTTTTTTAAATTTTGAACAAATCAGGGAAATGTTTTTTTTTTAATTCACAATAAAATTTGTATAGGCCATTATTGAGGCAAAATGAAAGAGATCATTATGGCAACAATAGAATATTAGTAAAATGAAGAGACTTGCTCCAAAAATAACAAGGATCCAAGTCAGCTGGGCCTGGATACTCTAAGCCCATCAGCTTAGAGACTCTAACTGAAGTTTTAAATTGCCTGTTGACTTTTTTGACATAGTTGCCTTTGGTTAGGTCCATGTGTTTTTCAAATCTATGGTCTCTCCATCTTAAAAAATTTAGTAATTTTGAAAAATATTTTTCCTTTTCCATTTGATCCACTTTGGTGATTCATACACCTGAATAGGTCCCAAGTTACCTTGTGCAGTTGGTCAAAGATGGATACTCTTGACATTTTTTTAATTTATTGAGTTATAATTTATATGTATTAAATTTTACAAACTAAAAATACATGGCTCAATCAGTTTGGACAAATGTATACACCTGTGTCACCATCATTCAAACCAAAATATAGAACATGTCCTTCAGCCCAGTCAACACCCATCCCTACCCTGGGGCACCCTGTGTTCTGCTTCCTGTCACTAAAGAGTATTTTTGACTTCCCTAGAATGTCACACAGAGTCACATGCTGCATTAGTTATGTATTGCTGAATTACTTTTTTATCAATTGGACATCACTTTTGAATTACTCCAAAATTTAGTGGCTTAAAAGAAGGACTTCTTATCTCACAGTTGCTATGAAATCCAGGCATGATTTAGGTAACTACTGCTGCCTCCAGGGCTCTCCTAAAGGCTGAAATTGAGGCTTTTAGCTGGGGCTGCACTCATCTCTAGGCTGAACTGGGTGAGGATCTGTTTAAGCTCACTCTTGTGGCATTTTGCAGGCGTCTGGTCTTTGATGACTGGTGACCAGAGATATCAGTAGTTTGGGGGCATATGGGCCTCACTAGGGCAGCAGGCAAAGTGTATACCTGGCTTCCCTCAAAACCAACAAGAAGGATAGGGTTCCCAAGATGGGAGCCGCTGTCTTTTTGTAACTCAATGTCAGAAGTGACACCCTATCACTTCTGCTAACTTCTATTGGCTAGAAGCAAGTCACTAGGAGCTGTCTGCAGTCAAGGAAAGAGCATTACACAGGGTGGGAATACTGGGAGGCAGAATCACTGGACATCATCTTAGAGAACAACTGCCATGTAGTATGGACACATTTGTGCCTGATTTTCTTCATTCAACATGTTTTCAATTCATTCAATATGGCTGAATGTATCAGTAGCTCTCCCCTTTTATTGTTGAGTAGTATTGCATTGTATGCATTTACTAAACCATGTTTAATTCTTCTCTTTTGTGTTGATCTTAGTGTTTAGCTACTATGAATAAAGCTGATATGAACAGTCATGTACAAGTTATGTCGTGGGCATAAGCTTTCATTTCTTTTGTGTATATCTCTAGCAGTAGACCCGGTCATAGGGTAGATGTGATACTTAACTTTACTAAAACTCCCAGGCTAATTCTTCACCAACAATATATGTGAGTTATACTTGTTCCACATCTTTGCTAACACATTTTGTTGGTCTTATAGTTTTAACCATTGTGGGTATCTCACTGTGGTTTAAATTCCCATCACCCTAGTGACGTCATTATTTCATTGTGTTTGGAATTTGCTTTTCCCTGATGACTATGGATGTTGAGCAAATTTTGGTGTGTTTGTAAGTACAATTGGGTTATTTGTCTTTTCATTATAATTTTGTAACAATAATATTTATTAATGTAATGAATATTTAATTTATTCATATTTATAAATTTTTCAAATATCTATTAAAAGAAATTCAAATTGTGTACACTTTGCATGGAATTACCTTTTATTTGTTAAAGCATAATTCAGGTCCCTCTTTTTCCTCCTCCTTTTTGTAGGAGCCGTTGAAATGCTTGCTTCACATTTCCAGGTAGAAAGAGTGAGGTGAAAGTATCTTCTCCAGTGAATTATTATCTAAACATTTGAACCAAAGGATGCTTTAGAGTTTTGTTTTGGATACCAATATGAAATTTATTGTCATGGAAGAGAAAGACCCCGCTCGGCAAATGACTCTAAGGTATGGGAAGTTTCAGCTGCAACTGTGGCTGAATTGACTAAGGTTTGTTACCTTCACAAGTGAACCCACAAATTTAGGAGCATTATCACCAAGAGGAGCAGTTTTTAACTCAGGCTACATGTTGGTGTCTCCTAGGGAACTTTTAATACACACCAATGCCCAGGGCCACCTCAGACCTCACCTCAGAACAATGACATCAGAATCTCTGGGGAGAGGGGCTTTATTTTTGTATGTGTTGTGTTATTTAAAAGCTTCCTGGGTACTCTAACATGCAGGTCAGGGATATGATGCTTGCTCTAGATAAGTGGTTCTCAAAATGTGGTTGCTTGTGTACCACTAGGAGCTTAAAGTTTCTTTAATTACCCTGAAATAACTATGATGACAGAGACACAAAACCCATGAAATGATGAGACCAATTTTGGAAGAATTCAGGCCTCTGAGGTTTTTTTGTAAGAAGCAGGTTCCTAAATAACCCTTTTTTAAAACTAGTTTTATTTTGATTTAGAAGTAACATCTACATTCCTCATTTCTTAGCCTTTTTGCAGCACTTATATAATCTATCTAATCTGTGTTTTAACAAGAAAGGCTCAGGTCTACTTATGCATGTTTCATCAGGTCCTTTCGTGGCAGGCATGACAAAATATATTGTAGTTTCTGCCCCTGTTATTACCTGGATGGTTGTTATCTTTACTCCATTACTCTTACTTTCAAAGTTTCTCCCTTGATTTAAGTAAGTTCCAGTAGAAACCTACATCAAGGAAGTACTTCTTCCACATACTCATTCAAGTCCAGACGTTTCCTACTCTTGGTGAAATATTTATCACTGGAAAGACTTCAGTGGTTTTGCTTTCCCATGCCAATGGAAAGAATATTTATTCTAATTCTTGGGGCTTGATGTTTTACATGATTTCCAGATAAATTGTACATGCAACTAAGATTTTCCTCTGTTTGCAATAGATACAATTCTCACATTTTACTTCGATGCCCACAGCCATTGGCAAGAAGAAAAAAATAATAATAACCATATTATTTTGGTATGATTTTCCTACTTGGATAACCAAAGCTATCATGTAAGGCTTTCAGCATCATGGAAAAGTAAAGATGGAACCGAGATAGATATTTCCATTACCTTCATACTAAGTGCTGCAGTACAAACTTTATTTATCATGAGTTTATGCTAGTCTTGAAACCAAACCCTACTTCTCTTTGAAATAGTTCTATTCGTCTCTGTGTGGAGGTTATGGATTCTGGTTTTGGTTTTGTTTTCTCTTCATCTCTTTCTTTAGCTCAGGCTTTTCCTACTTTCTATCCTACAAGCTTTGTCTTTCTATCTTACACTCTTTGTCTTTCTATCCTACACTCTCAACTGGAACAATAACAATGTTCTCAGGCCATGCGTAATTGACAGTGATGATGGCATGATGCCTGAAACCAAAATCTCCTGCCACACCTCTTTAGGAGGAACAAACAGTCCTGCCATGAAGCTAGTTTCAATAGCCTGAGAAAATGGGTATTTTAGAGAGGTTTTCCAGGACCGATTTACTGAAATGTGAACTTGGGTTGGAGACCTGAATTATAGAAGGGACCAATTATCTGGGGAAAAAAGCCTTCCAGCCTAGGAGAACTGCAAGTGTCAAAGCCCAAAGTCAAAACAAGCTGGGTATGTTCAGAGAACAGAGAGAAGCCGACAGGTGCTGGAGCAGAGTGAGGTAAGGAGCAGTGCTAGGATGTGAAGTAGTAAAAAGAAATAGCAAAGGTAAAAAACAACTCATAAGCCTAGTTAAAGAGTTTAGGTTTTGTTTTAATCTCCTCTGTTCATAAGAAGCCACTGAAGGACTTTGGACGGGCGTGATCCGATTTAAACATTTTTTAAATCACTTATGGTTGCTGCAAGAAAACAAATTGTACAGAGCAATACATGGCAGATATAGTAATATTTGGGTTTGTGATACAACTTGAAGATATACCATGGGATTGGTTTATAGATTGAAGATGAGATATGAGAAAACAAGAAGACTCAAGGCTGCCTCTACCTAGAGTTTTGGGCTAAGCAGTAATGTGAATAGAATGAATAAAAGGGGAATATTGGGAGGGAAGGGGATGTGGTATGCGTCAAAATATCAAGGGGTTTTATTTGGACATGTGAAATTTGAGATGTCTATTATATATCCAAGTTGAGATATATTATTTAAAACTTTGGGATTGAGCGAGAAAATCTAGGGAAGGAATGATGAGAGAGCCATTGCGTACTCCCATTCCTATAGTCGGGAGGGAAAGAGGAAACAGCTTCTAGACTCTGAAAGAGTGGCCAGTGATTGAGGAAGAACATCTTGTGAATGTGGTTTTCTATAAGCCAGAGAGAGGACAGTTTGTCAACAAAAAGGAAGTAATTAACTGTGGCACTGGCTTTTGAGAAGTCATGTAAAAACCAACCATTGGATTTGACGTGAATAAGTCGTGGGTGATCACAAGAAAGTAAGTTTCACTGGAGCGGTGATGAGGAAAACATGTTTGCAGAGGGCCAAAGACAGACTTGGTGAGAGCATGAGGAAACAGAGACAAAGGCAGCTCTTTCCCGGATCACGGCTCCCTTGACCTTGTCATACTTTGGTTCTTCTGAAGGCAGACCCGGAAACACAGATGTGAGTGAAGCTAGTCTATTGGCACATACACCCGGGGGCAGAGGCAGAGGATGAAAAAAGTAAGAATGGGAAAATATAAAAATCAATACAAGGTGTCTTATTGAACTGATTCATGCAGTGGGTCAATTCTGGTGGTCTGCCCTCTGAGAAATGCTGCAGAATGCACCTCAGAGTCGTATTCTGGAGATAAATCATATTACTAAGTAACTCTAAGCTACCACAAACTTAGGGACTTAAAACAACACGTATTTATCATTCACAGTTTTTGTGTGTCAGAAGTCTGGGCTTGCCTGTGGTGGTTGCTCACACCTATAATCCTAGTATTTGGGGAGGCAGAGGCAGGAGGATTGCTTGAGGCCAGGAGTTCGAGACCAACCTGGGCAACAAAGCAAGACGCTCACTACAAAAGGTTTTTCAAAAAGAAAAATAAAAAAGAAATTAGCCAGGCATGGTGGCATATGTCTGTAGTCCCAGCTACTCAGGAGGCTGAGGCAGGAGAATTGCTTGAGCCTAGGAGTTCAAGGTTACAGTGAGCTATGATTATGTTACTGCACTCCAGTCTGGGCGACAGAGCAAAACCTTGCTTCAAAAAATAAACGAAGATTGAAAAAAAAGGCTAGGCTTGGCTTATCTGGGTCCTCTGCTTGAGAGTCTCACCAGGTGTTGGTTGAATTTTCATCTAGAGACTCAACTAGAGGAGGACGGTCAGGTTCTGAGCTCAGTCAGGTTCTTGGCAGATTTTCTTACAGCCACATACCTGAGGGCCTGCTTTCTGCTGGCTGTTGGCTGGAGGTCACCTTTAGTTCCTACAGGCCACCTGCAGTTTCTAGAGGCCACTCCAGTTCCTTGTCACATGGACTTCCTTAATATGACTGTTAACTTCAAGCTAGCAAGGAGAACTTCTTTCTCCAGTCTGCTGAAATGGAGTCTTATATATAACACAGTCACAGGAATGACCTTGAATCACCTTTGCCATATTCTGTTGGTGAGAAGCAAGTCACAAGTCCCACCTACGTTACAGAGGAAGGAAATGACACAAAAGTGCGGATACCAAGGTAGGGAACCAATGGAGGAGCAACTTAACAAACGGGAACCTAGAACACGCATGCACTAACTCCTGCTCAATTTGGGGTGAGGGTGGACCCTAAGAAATAATAACTCCTCTGACCTTCTGGGCCACAGCCTCACACAGAGACACTTGAGCAGGTGGTGTGGCCGGCACAGGTGTCACTGGCTGCATGCACAGAGCAGTCAATCTTAGCCGTGCTGCAACTGGATGAAGCAGGTTGTGGTGTGGGGCACGGAAGGTACCTGCTACAGCACCACTTGGGTCTCTGCTACATAGGCGTGTCCATAAAGGGGACTGAAGAAAATGGAAAGACAGCTGAAGGACAACTTAAGGGCAACACGTTTTATTCACATGAAAGAAGCAAATTGCATAGTGGCTAAGAGTCCAGTGTGCAGAGCCAGACTGCCTAGTTCAAATACTGATTGTGCCACATCCTAGTACTGTCACAAAGAGCTAATTACTCAACATCCCTGTGCCTCAGTGTCCTCATCCATAAAATGGAAATAATACTAATTCTCAATTTGAGTTAGAATGAAAAGAATTAACATATGTGAAGTATTTAGAACAGGATATGGCACATAATAACTCCTCCCATACATGATGACTGTTATTTTTATTAGGCACTTCTGTTTATTATTGGGAATGATCCAGGAAAAAGGAGATAATTGATAACGTAGGAGACAAAGGTTTAATTTCGTGAACAAAGGTCTTGAGGAAGCAAAAGATCATGGGAACCAATGTAGTAATGGAGAGGCTGCCTTAAATAGGAACAGAGAAAGTTCATCCAATAAAAAGGATGTAAATCAGAGTGGATGGTACAGAAGATGGTTGTCTGGTATAGCTGGTGGTGGAAAGATGAGGGAGCTCTCTTTGGCTTTTATTTTCTAATTAAAATCAGCTGTGAAGTGAGGAAGGTGGGTTAGAGACTTGAAGAAAGAATAAGCATAAAATAAAAAATTGACTAGGTTAGTGTTTTAAATGATTGACTCTAATTCACTATAAGAAATCCTTATAATGTTGTGAACTGTTATGCAAGTCATATATACGATCTGGAACAAACATTTCATGAACAGTATTTACTATTCCTATGTCTAATACACTCTGACCATTTCTGTTATTGTCTTCTAATTCATTGATAATGCAAGTTGCTACCTCTCAAATTAATTTTGTGTCCCTCCAATGAGTCGTGTCTCACTGTTTGCAAAAACTTAGCTAACAGTATAGAATTGTGGGTCAGGACTGAGGGTCCCAGGGTACATGTTCCAGGGTTCAAGTAAAAGTTGGTAGAACTTGGATTTTATCCAGTAATAGGGTTTCACCAAGTGATTACAAAGGAAGAGAAAGGAGAAAGGAATTGAGAGTTGTGACAGTAGATTAAAGTGATGAATCAACAGATTTAAGCCCAGAATGGAAGGAAATGATGAGATCAAGAAGTCCATGATGAAGTGGTAGGGTTTTTGAGTTTTGTTGAATATTTGGAATTGGAGTGCTAGAATAAGGGAACTTTAGAAAGATATAAGAAAGTTTTCAGAAATTATGATACTTAAAACTTAAATCACATGTGGGACATAGTTAGAGGTGGTTGCAAAATCAAATGTACAGCCACAAGAACTGGTAAATGAAAAAAGAGGGTGTCAAAAGATCTTTGGGTTGAGCTACTAGAGGGTTTGGATGGTTAAATTCTGAAGAAAAAGAGAGGCGACTGGTGGATTAAATAAAAGATATAGCACACTAGCTGTTAAAATGATGAAGTCTATAAATCAATAGATACCTGTGAGAAGATACATTGAATGTTGTAATCTAATGGCGCTCACACTAAAATATGTGACATTCTTTTTGAAGAAGGAGGAGGAATGGTTTTCACTGCTAGTGACAATGATGATGCAGGGGGACATTTAGAGTAAGAGAAGTGGGGGTAGGAAGTAGTCAGAAAAGAGATTAAAAGTCCAAGGTGATTTTTTTGATTCAGACTATGAATTCCAGAGGGCAACATGGAATCATTTGAGGAGACAGAGAGTGGCAAGAGACTGGATCATATGTCTTAGTTTGTCCTGGAGAGTTCTGGTTTATTAATGTAATCCCAGGATAGTTGTTGCTTAATAGTGTCCCCTTTTATTCTCAAAAGTGTCCTGCTTTGGCAGATAAATTATATAATCACTCTACACAAGACAGTAAGAATTTCAGAAGTAATCCATCAGCCAACCTGAGTTTAGATTTTTGGTGGTACAAGTCATGACATGAAAAACCCTAAAGGTCTCTTAAAAAGTTTGAGGTGTGTTCTAATCCCATGTGTTCTAATCCCATCTCCTTCTTGGGACTGACCTCATAAGCAGCTGTGGAGTGGTGAGGGGAGGTATGTGCTCCCAGATCTTGGTCTTTGCTTGTTGATGTTAACATAATAAAAGTAGAGAAGCATCTTGTGTGTTTAATGAATGTTTATGTCTTATCTACTTTTGAAAAAGAAGGCTTACCAAATAAAAAAATATAAAGTAGATAAGAATAATTAGGCACCAGTAAGGCAACTGAGGTAGATTAATGGCTACCACTGAATCCTGATTTTTACTTATTGTTTCCTGGATATTCAGGCAAAATAACGTACTTTTAGTTTATAGTTGTCACTGTTCAATAACAGAGAATATGAAAGTTCTATAGTGTTAAACTTTATTTTAGCATTGTATAAGCATGCTAAGAGGACCTTTAGGTGCAACATAATGAACCTAGTTTTCAAATCTGCTTTTTCAAAAGCTTTAGAATATCGTTTAAATGTGATGTTCTGATATGAAACATATTTTAAATGCAGAAGGCACAAGTACCTATTTTCTGTTCTACATCAAGTAAAATGACTTTTGAATATGGGACCATACTTCCCTACAGTATTATCCATTAGCACAGGGAGCCCCTAAGTTACATCAAGAGATCTGCTGGGGAAGCCATTTAGTGGCTCTGCTTCCTTTGTGAGCAGAGTCAAGTTTATAAAGTGTAAAAGGGCTTGATTTCTCATATTCTCTTTGAAGGAAAAAAAATGATAAAATGCCTAAATAACATATAATGATATGTAGCTGTCCTAATCTGTTTTGTGCTGCTGTAACAGAATACCACAGACTGGGTAATGTATAAAAAAGCAGAGATTTTTTTTCTAGAGTTTTGAAGGCTGAGTGGTCCAAGATCAAGGGGCTGGCACCTGGTGAGGGCCTTCTCACTATGGTGAGAGGTGGAAGGACAAGAGAGAGCAAGAGGGGGCCACTTTCACAATAATGAATGCACTCATTAGCCCTCATGACCTAATGCCCTCTTAGGGGCCCTACCTCTCAACACTGTTGCATTGGTGATTAAGTTTCCAAGACATAAACTTTGGGGGACATATTCAAATCATTGCAATAGTTTGCAATGGCTTGAATTTCCCAGAAAAAATGATAAAGTTCAATCAAGGAACTTTGTGCAAATTACAAGAGGCTAAAAATCACCCCAAAAATATTACTGGCAGCTTTCCTAAAGGAACTCAGGTATAAAAGCAAAAGGGAACTCTCTAAATAATTGAGATTAAGTGAATAGCTAATGATAGAGTAGAAGCATGAGAAGAATCCTGGATTCAAAGAAGAGGCCTGTGCATTTGTCTGTTAAAGAGGTGTCACCAGAGCCACTTGCCAGCATCACACAGACAGGGAGCTATCACCAAACCAACCCAACTGCCCTAGCCCTAACCCTCTACATGCAACCCCACACATTTGAAATACAATATCTTTGACTTGGAGAAAGTTTGGAAATCAATATCTTACTAATATTAATACTTAACTACCATATCACTCATATTTAATTAACATGGATATAGAAAATTGGATGGATATGTATATAGTCTACTCTAACTCCTCATTTTATTGAAGAAATATATACTCAAAGAAGGGATTTATGTGATTTACCTTACGATTCAGAGAAGAGTTCTAAGAAGGCTGACATAAAACCCAGAATTAGACACTTTTTCCTTTTGTTTAAAGAAAATTTTTAGAAACACATTAATCTTTTAATTAAAACCCAAATAGTTGAAACTGAAAGTGGTCTCTTTTTTTTCTGCTAAAACTCAAACTATATTGGCAGAGTTTCAATTATTAATGTTATTCTTGGAAGAAATAGTACACCTAATTATAACTGTAGAAAACGTAGTTGTATCTGCAAGTTAAATCCTGTTTTGGTCTCTAGGAAACCATCCAAATTCTTATCCTGTCCTAGAACTTGTTGTTTGAGGGCTTGTGGGCAATCAGTGAACCATATAAAGAGTTTTATAAATATTTTTGTTATACATAAGTGTTTTATAATGGTATTTATTCTCATACAATTTCTGTATGTGTTATGCGACAAAGAGGAATTTAAATTACTGATTATATAAAAAACTTTTGTGAGATAACAGCTACATTAACATGAACAAATATAACTGGTATTTTCTTTCTTTCTCCCTCCCTCCCTTTTCTTTCTTTCTTTCTTTCTTTCTTTCTTTCTTTCTTTCTTTCTTTCTTTCTTTCTTTCTTTTTTCATTTTCTTTCTTTCTTTTTTCTTCTCTTCCTCTCTCTCTTTCTTTCTTTCTGTCTTTCTTTCTCTTTTCTTTTCTTTTCTCCCCAAACTTCAATAAGTATGGTACTCATCAAAACAACTTTCTGTGGAAATAAAGAAATGGAAGGTGTGTTTCACATTTGGGATGGTACAGCACAGGATAGGATAAGCACTTTTGGAACATGTAATATTCATAAAATTGAGCTAATAAAGGGGAAGACAGAGGTCAGAGCTTGGGGTTACTCAAAATATACAATAAACTTTCTAGAATACCTAGACAGTTTGGAAGTACTTCAGTCTACCTTGACATCGGGAATGAGATTCAGCCCCTTTCATTTGAGTCAGAGTAATAGTGGGATTAACACAGTGAAAATCTGGGAGAGGAAGCTCTGGGCATTCTTCTCTGGTCACTAATAATCATCTTTATCATATTAGTAATACTGGAGCATAACTGTATAGTTTTTCTCACTATATCTCTTTTTTTTCTGTATAAAGGTTTGATTAGGAGAGTTCATTTAGGCTTAGTGGAGCTGAAAGGCTGACTTCCAATTTGAGAGCTAGTCTTGATTTGGTGTGATTTCTAAAAGAAACTCAAATGTTTTAAAAACATAATGAAGTTACTAGATTTCTTCTTGAGCAGGAAAACATATAGGAGTTACTATACCTATCTCATGGCAAAGCTTCTGGCAGTCTCTGTATTTTAGCCACAGAAAGCAAACCTGGCTATCTTGGGGGTAGAGGATGGAGAACGCACTGGGAGGATATCAGAGTCACCTGTTCCACCAGGTATTGACCTTTCTAATCTTATCTGTCTCTGGAGATTTGACAATCTTGATTTTTTTAAAATATATGCTACATAATTTGCATGCATCTTATTTGCTGCCAGCATTTATGTGGTAAAATGTTCATTTGTATTGAATGTTTACTATGTGGCTTGGTCCTGTATGTATTCCTACCTTAAAACTATGCCTCCAGTTCATATCCAAGTGGTGAGTAGGAAACATGGAGAATAATGTGTACTCTTTAATATATGATCAATTTACAAAAATTGTGAAATTTTACTAATCATTGTATTTCAACTCTTTGGTACATTTTTAGCATTTTGTTTAATATATCTTATATGAAAAAACAAGCTTAAAGTACTCAAGTTTAATAAACCCCCCAGATAATCACATAAACCCAGTTACTAAACCCCTATCAATGGTTGTTGAACTTTAGAGTATGTAAAAGTAATCTAGGAAACATTAAAAAGTGAAGTTTTTTACTTTTTAATAAGCTCCCCCCTCACTACCACCACTATTAGCCAGCTTATCATTCCTGTGGCTCTGAGTCAAAAGGAGATCTTTATTTTAACAAACACTAAGGTGATTCTGATGCAGATGATCTGTGAACCACACACTCAAAATATATGCAAGTAAATATTTCAGCAAGTTGACCCTAATATTTGTTAGCTGAAAAGAAATAAACATACTGCTCTTTCCTCTCTCCTGAATCCTAACAAAATAACTAAAAGAAAAAGAGGCAACTAGCAAAAACACAACTCTAACCTCTTAACTATGCCCATATTTTCTGTACATGAGAGGACACTCACAAAGGGGACAGAGAATGGCACAAAACAGCCCTTGCCATTTCCCATGGGCCAACTATCACTCCAAACAGAGGGACTCAGTGAGAACCTCTTTTTTAGTCTCACACATATCTAGAATTTAGGACATATCAGATGGCTTTAAAAGTAAAAAATATACCCAAAAGCCATGACACGGTAAAATTCCCCTAAAACAAGACTGGGAATTTTTTAAAAAATAAAATGAGATCAAATTGCTCTGTTTATCCACACTAACTAGTTATACCAAAGCACTAGCTTCTTTTTATTTCCTGTTTTTTAGCATTATGTTGTTTTGTTTTACCTTAAGACTCTACAGTGCACATCCAGAATTTAAGGTGTCTTAAGTTTAAAATTGAGCAAAAGTGATATAAATCGTTCCTTAGCTATTCTTGGAGTAAAGGACAGAGGGACAGGTGGAGAGAAAAGATATTTTTGGAAGGAAGATCAGATCCCACTTTTTAGGATTTCAATCTTCAGACCTAAAAACCAAAAACTTATGGATAGAAAATAATAGAGAAAGCAAACAAATGACCCCCTTCCCACAAAAAAGCAAAACACAAAAAACCAGACATGTAGCTGTCTTGCTATTTACTAAGCCTTGCCACTATTAGCTCCACTCCCTTACATGTTGGTCAGAGAATAGTAGAACCAGGCTTCGCCTTTTTTGTGCTACCTTCCAAGTGACATTATCAGCTCACAGTACACTATAGTCATTGCCTCTGAGACTCTCTGCTACACATTTCTTTTCCTTTCCTCTGGTCTTTGTCTGAAGATTGTCTTCTCTTTCAGTACTGTGGTGTCCCATCACAGAATGTTCTCCCAGTCTAACTTGGTGGAAGCCCTTAGATCTCTGCCACCTTTCTTGCCTTCTGGTTTCTCAAGATACTCCTTAAGTTGAGGACTGACTCAATAACAGCTTCCAAATAGTTAACAGGGCTTTGGCAAACTCCCAAGAATCAGTTCCTGAATTCCTAAAACAAGTTTTTAGTTGCTTTTCCTCTGAGGCTTAGAAAGTGGCTCTTTCATTATAGTGTTGGAATACGGTAACCACAAGTTGACAGTTACAAATACAATTTTCACATTGGCCAGTAAGTTTCACATTGAGAAAAAAAAATGATTCTGTAGACAATGCTGCAGTCTAGTCGTGGTCATGTACCTAATACGCTTATGAATTCATTCATTCATTCATCCATCCATTTATACAACAAACATATGGAGAGACTACTACTCTATACGCTGGGCACATAGTGAAGAAAACAGACAAGAATCTTCGCTATATTTCAATGTAGTGCAACTACTGGTGGTCACAAGCAAGTGTGTGCAATAACTGCTGGTAGGAGGAGTTGAGCTGACCTGAACCACAATACTTACAGTACATCTGTTGTCTACCACCAGCACTATCCCAGGAGAGAAGCAGAAGGAAGGGATTCCAAAACTTCGATGCTTCACTTTTTTCTACTAAGTGTGAATGCAAATGTTTGATGTTCTATTCATTCAATGTCTCTGTATTGAAAAACAAATTCAGTGCAGAATCTAATACACATCATGTCTATAATGGGAAATTTATGTCAAGAGAAAATAAGGTAGTATGCTAGGAATCAAGAAACCTTATTTGTAATCTTCCCTTTTTTTTCTCTTTGTGACTTGAGCAATACATTTTGATTAATCAAATTGTATTAATGGCCAGAATTTGATGGGCATGCAATTGTGAACACCCTTCTTTGTCCTCAGTGAGCATCCCACAGGAGAGAAAATACACTCACACACACGTACATATACATACATTCAAGCCTGTAAGTGAAAATTTTACAGCAATGTGCTCTAGAAACACAAATGTCTAGGAGATAGTATTTGAACTTGATCTTCAAAACAGTAATATTTTTACAAAGGAAGAAATAGATAATAAATGAACAAAGACATTGCAAAAAGGGGACCCATCATGGATGGGCAAGGCACATACAGAGTATGTGTGTGGGAAACAGATCAGTACAGAAGGTCCTTGATGCAGGATGGTTTATTTATCATTTTTTGACTTGATGATGGTCCCAAAGCGATATGCATCCAGTATGCTCCTCCACTTAAGATGGGGCTAGTCCTGATAAACCCACTGCAAATTGAAAATATTGTTAAGTGGAAAATGGTCTTTCTACTTAATGATATTTTCAATTTATGATGGGTTTATCAGGAAGTAACCCTGTCATAGGTCAAGGAGCATCTGCATTTGATTGTGATTTTGTGTTGAGTTTATCCTCTAAAACCATAGAAAACACTTAGGCAGGAAAATGCCAAGAGCCTACCTGTTCTTTGACAGCAGTTGAAAGGAGGGAAGAGGGAAGAAGTGGGAGGCACAAACACCACTGGGGTTGAGTGATGCAAGGGTTTGGCCTGGGTACTGGTGGGGAGTACTGGGAGAGGGTAAAACTGATCTGGGTACTGGTGGGGTGAAAAGGGAGGGGAGTGGTGAATAGCAGAGGTAGGTTATACCTCGTCTTCATAAACATTTGACTTGGGAATAGAGGAAGCACATTCCATGCACTAGAGTCCTACAGTTTTTTGGTTTTTTTTTGCATCATCTGGAACTTCTTCTACACATATTAAGCACTTACTATGTGCCTGGCAATGTGTGACGTGTTTTCCAGGCAAAGCTCACTCCTTACTCACATCCACCATGACTTGTCCTGCATTGGAGTATGTGGGAGAGGACAGTGGCTGACTCATCGTGTACTTTCTCATAGGAGTAGAGTCTTTATAGCCTATAATAAGAAGGCCATACGCGACTGCACTGGGAAGGCATTAAGTGACTATAGTACAAATAAATTATTTAATGAATGAAATTGTGTTTAAAATTCTCAAAAAGTTTGGCAGTTTTTGGCAGCAAATAGGGTTCCTTGCAAAGAAAAGAGAGGAATCAAGTATTCTCTTGTTTCAAGCAGAAGTAATTAAGAGGAGGACACTACCCAGGTAATTGGGGAAGGCCTGATTGATGTGGTAGCATATGTTTATCTTTTTGCATAAGGAGTTCAAAGTGCTAGAAGGTTAACAGGGGTCTCACAGAAAAGCTGAATTAAGAACTGTAGGTCTACATAGTTACCATGTAACTTCTTAGGGCTTTGTGTATTTAAGGAGGTTGAAAATACAACAACGGTTCTACGCACATAGAAGGAAAAGCATTCTCTTCTCAGGATGGCACTATAGGGGTTGACCAGAGCAAAGTCAGATGTCAGTACTGCAATCTAAAGCCCAGGAAAAGGGATGGAAACAGAAACTAAAAGGGAAGCCTGTAGTCAAAATCAGATTTTGCACAACAGAATTGGGATCCAAGATCAAAACCAGTCTTAAGATGGAAATTAAAAAAAAACAAAAAAAGGCAGAAAATGATTACAAGGAGCCCTCGAATGCAAACTGCACTGAACTAACAGCTGATGTCTGCTGTCTTCCTCCTGCTAAAGAGGCACCATCCATTTCTTAGGGGGAAATCCTCAAGGAGGCAAAATATGGTTCATTAAGTCTGAAAGCATTTATCACACTGATTCCTAGACTAAGGATGAGTAAGATGTAACTTTCTGAATACCAAGAATGAGAGACCTGGAAACTATCATGAGCCATTAAGTTCCCAAAGGCCATCACAGGTGAAAAACACTGGTCAGGCTCCCAGGAAAGATGAACAGGAGCATCACGGGAAGATTTCAGCTGTAAAGGAGAGTGAAGACTGAAGCTACGATTATTCCCAACTCAGGCGTCCTCTTCTCATGAAACAATAGCTAGAGCTAAGGACTGAGTGCTAACTCAGTGCCAACTCTTTTCTTTAATTAACTCTTTTGACTCTAACAACAGTCCTATCAAGTAGACTCCTTCACCCTCCTCAGTACAAGTCCTACAAGTGAGGAAACTGGTGACTTCTCAAATCCCACAGTCTATACCGGTAGAGCTGGGATTTGCATCAAGGCACTCTTCCTCTGGAGTCTTTTCAGGTAGGGTTACTATGGCAACTGCCACAGAGTCTGCCAGGCAAGCAACTGCTACTTTCTAGCAGGACAGTGAAGAGGACAGCTAAGGAAGGGGCCTGACAGGAGAAAACTGAAACATGTATAATTTTTATAGGGCTTTAGAATGAGTACTCATTATAAGAAGTGCATGTTCTGCTTCTTATCCAATTTGAACCTAGTAGTTTCATACTAGGCATTTCGGACTAAGCAATCCTGAGTGCATGCTTCAGCAATTTGCACTAATACATCATGAACAACTGCATATATAAGTCATCGGGTGATATCATGAAGAGATATATTCTAAAGTGAAAAAAAAATTCTTTCCATTATTCTATTTTCTTAGTTGATTTTTGTTGTTGTTAACATGAAATGGGTTGTACATGTGACTTATTTAAAATCTTTTATTATTATTAGGCCTGTCTTTTAGGTGGACCACTCTGGATGCCTTTCATGCTTCAAAACCATTTTTTATTCAAGTATCTTACAACCACCCTAGGAAAGGAGTTCTGTTATTATTCCCCATTTGAAGATGACAAAAACAGACACAGAAAATATGCAACTTAACGAATATCCCCTAGCATCGCAGTCTTTAGAATAGTAATATTATATAAATGTGGTGGTAACAATGCACCAAACATCTCTCCAAACTAAATTTTAAATTCTAAAAAATGTACTACAGGATTCTAATGAGGGGACTCATTTCTTGAAGTCAGAAAAGTATAAGCCCTTAAACTCGTGTTAGACCCATGATTAACAAACTCATACTAATTTTTAAAAACTGCTTAATTTACTTAATTATAACTAGCAATACACAAAAATTTTATACATAATTTATTAAAAATAACTTTGGGAAACTATATTTTGGACTAAGCAGTAATGGAACTATTGAAAAGATATGCTGGTTATCAAATAATTACCCATATAAATGGGTAATCCAATAATTAATCCTGAAAAATAATGGTTACGAGCCAACATTGTGCATTCAAGACAGGCACATTATTAACAATAACAAATATTAGAAACACACTTAAAATGTTCATATGTTTAGTACACATGAGAATTCATTGACTGAAATAAACCATGAAACCTGGCCTGGAATTTAGTGGGCTATTAAGTTCAGTTTGTTTTACTGTTTTAAAATTTAAATAGTTTGGCCCATTTCTACATTTGTTAAAAACTGTAATCTTAAAATATTAAAAAATAACTTTACAAACACATAGATATAACTAACCATCACATCTAAAAACTTATAAAATAGTTGTCCCAGAGAGCTTTCAAGATCCCTGTATTTCAAAGCTTATTTCAAAAACCATCGTTATTTTGCAATTACAAACTGTATCCTTGCATTAAAGATATGAACTGTAAAAATGTGCAATCACATACTAAGCATCCACATCCCAATTCTAATGGCACCATTCCTTTTGTTAACATAGAATGCTGCTTCTAATAAAAGCATGACATAGTTCTACAGCTTTGATGGCAAAATTGAAGGTTCTTTGTTGAGGAGATATTGCAGCAGTCACCAAGATATTTGAAACAACAAAGTTAACATTACATTGATTTTAGGAAAAACCAAGATTACATATATTTACATAAAACCAAAAAGGAATAATTCACTTTTGAAGAAGAAAAGAGCGAAGAAAAGAGCAGAAGAAAGAGCTCTTGAGAGAAGAAAAGAGCAACAGTTCTTAAAAATATTTGGATTCTCCAACCCAAGTAGAAATTTTAAAGACAGAGAGGGAAGAGGGAGACTATTTGGCATCTCAAAGAAAAAACTTGCAGGGATAAGAATACATTCTGAAAGCACTTTTAAACTTAAACTTTACTGACAAAGTAGGTAACAGAGGAAATGTGAATTCGATGCAGTATTTGATACAGAATAAAACCTAAAACTGCTTAATTTTTTTTTACAACTTCATCAAAACGGAATTATAATAACACTCAATGCCTGATTAGAAATTTCCCTTTGCATTATGAGGGTAGTGCTATAGGAATAAAACAATAGCAAGAATGCAATATATATACTTCAGACTATCGAGGAAAACAAGCACCACACAAATGATTAATTAATTCGTTAACTGGAGATAATGCTAAAGCTAGGTCTCTACGATTTTCTATCAGCTTGTACTTCGAGTAGTCTATAACATAGACTTGAATTAATTACATTTTATTGCACTATAAATTGACTGTTGTTATTATACCCAAATGTAACCAATAATGCAGACTTTCTTAAATTTTCTATTTATAGATCTCCTTGGGTGGAAGACAAGTAATTAAAAACTATGTAAAAATTGAAAATTTGTGTGCTTATTTACAGTGTCTCTCTGTAAATGTACATTTGGCCAAAGAGATTCCACCAAAACAAAGGGGAAAAAAAGCCCCAAATATAGCATCTTCTGTTTTTAAAAAATCCTGTTTTGTAATTACAAAAAAAAAAAAAATGATAAAGCCACTGGCTTGGTAGACTTATTAGAACACACTCATCTCTTCATGCATGCTTCTGCTAGTGTCCTAAATTTGGGTTCCAAATGTTCCAAAAATTCAAGTCCATCTTCTTCTTGTCGTTCACTGCAACAACCTACAGACCCAGCCGCTGATCCTTTTCCTTCATAGTTATACGTCAGGACGTAGTCTTGCGCATGCCTGTGACTGTCATCCTGGTTACACAGATGCACCCTCTGCCAAGGGGAAAAACACAACATTTTTTATTATTATTATTTTAAACACCAAAACTTACTAACGTAAAAATGATTGCTTGGATTTACCTTTCACTGTTTAATTTTTAATCAGAGTGTGTCCTCTAATGGATTCCTACACATAAAAAATGCACATGATTGGTGTGTATCATAAATCACACTATCAATTCAGTATATATAGCATGTCTCTAAAAGTCATACAGGCGGTGGCACATATACGAGTGTCCGTTTTATGTAATCATTACTTCCCCTTTCGAAGTTAAAGCTGAAAGTGAAATGCATCCATTAAACTGAAGCCAAATGGATGCGGGCTCAGATCTTGCCAGGCAGGCACAGTGGCATGGCTTGTACCATACTTTTGGTTTCTTTTTTTTTTTTTTTTTTGAGACAGAGTCTCACTTTATTGCCCAGGCTAGAGTGAGTGCCGTGGCATCAGCCTAGCTCACAGCAACCTCAAACTCCTGGGCTCAAGCGATCCTGCTGCCTCAGCCTCCCAAGTAGCTGGGACTACAGGCATGCGCCACCATGCCCGGCTAATTTTTTTCTATATATATTAGTTGGCCAATTAATTTCTTTCTATTTATAGTAGAGATGGGGTCTCGCTCTTGCTCAGGCTGGTCTCGAACTCCTGAGCTCAAATGATCCGCCCACCTCGGCCTCCCAGAGAGCTAGGATTACAGGCGTGAGCCACCACGCCCGGCCCATACTTTTGGTTTCTAAGACAGGAGTTGACAGGTGGGAAATACTAGCACAAAGTCGTGAGAGGGTCATTTAAATACCATCCCACATTATTTCAGCAAGAACATTCACAGCTAAACAAAATATGAGAAAAAGTAAATCACTGCTTAAATCTGAATATAACTCAATGGAAAATTAAGGAAAAATAATAACTTTCTAATCGGCAGATCCATAATTAATTGAAAATAAAGATCAAAATAAACACTAAATTGAGATCGTTGCTAAAGTGTCAAAGGAAATCGAAATAGCTCTGTAGGACACGTAGGGAAAACTCACTTCACCAAGACGGGGCTGAGTGAAACTGTGCCACTCCGAGTAATTGTATCTGCAGTTGTCCGTCTCCACCACGCGTCCTCCCCTGCAGGAGTCCAGGGTGTGATGGTGCCCAGCTCCCTGGCAGGAGTCCAGGGTCTGCTGCCCTCCTTTTACCATCTCAATGGTCTCCTGCCCTCCATGTCTGACTCCTGATCCCATGGTGCCACAAATTCCCTGAGCAGAAGCGCCCACGATGTGGGTGGTAAAGCCATTCGTGGAACACTGGAATGAAAACAGTTTGCATTTGGCAACCACAGAAAGGAACAATGAAAAAGAACAACATCACTCAGATAACAGCATGGTTTTTTGTGTGTGCTAGAAGGTAAGCCTCTCTGAGGGCAGGAACGAAATCTGTCATATTAATCCTGAGTACCTAACTATTACAACCCCAGAATTTGATGTAGTATCTAACATAAGAAGCAAATCACAGGCCAGGCGCGGTGGCTCACGCCTGTAATCCTAGTACTCTGAGAGGCTGAGGCGGGAGGATCGCTCAAGGTCAGGAGTTCGAAGAAATTAATTGGCCAACTAAAAATATATAGAAAAAATTAGCCGGGCATGGTGGTGCATGCCTGTAGTCCCAGCTACTCAGGAGGCTGAGGCAGCAGGATTGCTTGAGCCCAGGAGTTTGAGGTTGCTGTGAGCTAGGCTGAGACCATGGCATTCACTCTAGCCTGGGAAACAAAGCGAGACTCTGTCTCAAAAAAAAAAAAAAAAGAAGCAAATCACAGATGTCAAGTGGTTACTATTTGGAGGTAAATCAGAAAGCCTGATGTGTATTCCTTCTTTAAAAGCTTCTTAGAGCAGTGTACAACTTCAGTTGTTAAGTCCTTCCAGCACTGCACACCACAAAATCAGCACTCTGGTCTCACATATATTTACTTTGTTTAGTTTAAGCTCAATCCTTTTTACCTAACTAGAGCAGAAACAGAAATAATAATCAGTATTTCTATTTAGCATCTAATTCAGTTACCCTTCAAATAAAACAAAAAGAATGAAAATAAAGTTGCCATAAAAATCTTAGCTGCAATAATAAATCCTTGATATCTAAATAAACACAAATACATAAGGCAGAGAAAATAACAAGAACACCAAAGCTTTGGCCACTACCTGTGCTGTATTTCTGGAAACTCTAATAGTATTTGTTTTATTTTTTTCAGTCCCTTCCTAGATGCCATCATGCTTTTGTTTTAGAAATCTTTCCTGCCGTCATCATCAATTACACTTTTTATAAGGAATTTACGTGTTCCTCTACCAAATGTTGGGCTAGTAAACAAAGTTGGAGCCATGTGGCCACTTGCTAGCACTGCTACGTCATGTATTTGGCCTCAAGCTCTTTCCTAACCCCCATATTAGAGACAGAAATAATTCATTAAAGTTCTTCCCATGATGATCAAAGCTTGTACTAATTTTATTGCTGTTGCTAGAAAAAAATTTTTAAAAATTATGCTAGTGATCTGTGAATAATAAAATGAAACATTTTTACAGTACAAACAGCAAGTTAAATATGTAAGAAAGACCAGGCCTAACATTGAAACCATGGAACATCTGAAATAGAAAATAATAATGACACACTAAAGGATTTTCACTATTAAGTAACACTCTCTGGCCAAATTGAAATACCATATATCACATGTAAATCAAAGTCATTTTATCTGTTTCATGGGACGGATGAAATTTTATGGTAAAGTTACCTGGTATCCAAAGAACTTTTCTTAGAAAAGATAATTTTAGGGGAAATATACATTGTAGGCTCATTCATCCTTTGTATTCATTTTTAAAAGACAGACTTCTTACCACTTTGTCATCTCCAGGTGCTTCTGTGTTTGATACAATTAGGTTCTGCTGGGCTAAGTCATCAGGAAACGTTTTTGGTTGTGTGGCCGTCCTAGAAGCCCCACAGATTAATGTAAACAGGATACCTGGAGGATGGCAGAAAATACTTGAGTTTATCATAAAATAATGTGAAGTTATGAATTTATAATGATTAATACACAGATAAATCATAAATTTAAAAGTGTACTTGAGTTTATCATAAAATAATATGAAGTTATGAATTTATAATGATTAATACACAGATAAATCATAAATTTAAAAGTGTATATTAAAAGGCAGTCTTCTAGAGTACATAACTATGACTGCTTGTGTCAAAGCAGTATACGATAGCAAAGTCTGCTCTACACAGATACACTACAATACGTGTTACGTGCTGTATTTCCACACTGAATTTCATGTCTATGCTAACTGAGAAGACACTATAACTATATATAAATGTACTTAAAAATATAGATTAAATATATGTGCACGCTAAATTGAAATACAGCTATATATAAATGATCCGGTATAGGAAATAGTGTTGGTTCTAAGAATGTTTCTTGAAAGTTACTCTAAAGGCTTTTATTTGAATTCAAAAAAGGACTTACAAAATAGCAATGCTATGCCCAACAATATTGCAAGGATAGCCCATGTTCCAAGTCTAACTTCTGCTCCACCAACCCTTGGACCTGCACGGTACGTGCAGTCATTTTCGGTAACACAGTCACATAGTGTAACAGTCAATGAAGTGACTTTAGACTGGCCAAGTCTATCTGAAACTTTGACCGGAACTACATATCGTCCAAATGGAGGATCATTCTGATAGGAAAGCAGTGCTGCTGTATCTGAAAAAAATAAATAAGTAAAACCAAGCATTATGGAATGTCATCAATTTCTTCTGAGCGTAACTAATTATCAGGTAGTTATCATAGTTCCCTACAAAGGAGCATTTCTGATGGTGGGATGGCACAACTACTAGAAGATTCTAAGTGTGAATGAACTGAGTAGTTCTCATCTATAGCTATTGAAAACATACTGCGTATAAAAGTCTGTCTATATTGCCTCATATAAATGTCTTTGGCTCTTATAATAATATATTTTGTCTGTAAAAAAATTCTTCCTATCATAACTAATAGATTTAAGAGATCATTTTTATCATATCTTTAAAATATTTAATTAAACCATTCAGTGTATATTTCCTTGTACACGATTCATCAGAGTAATAGTCTAAAATTCTGCATGTTTCCTTTTACTTTGTTTTCATAAATTGTGCCAAATAAACATAAATACTTGTGACTTATGGTCAGAGATGGAATGTGACAACTTCGAACACACCTGACCATAAACATATTAGCAGCTCCTGAGTTGCACTACTGGAACTACATCTCCTGGTTCTAAAGGACACTATGACCAAATACACCTTTCTTAGTTTTGATGAATGTTTTTTACATCGAGAACAGAAAATATCCAGACCAAAAGCCAATATAATCTTAAGTTCAAAGCTAAAGATATAATACTACTCTAAATGTAGTTTCCACATGCCAGAGATTAATCCCTCTCCCACTTAACTGTCCAGTGTGACATTCTCACCTTTTGTAGTGTTTGAAGCTTTAAAGGTAAATTTAAATGTTCAGGTAAAGAAATCATTGAATTAAAACTCCACTTTAAGAGAAACCACAATATAACAAGACTGACAGAACCAAAACTTATGATTCATAATGTGTCATGACCTACTGCATTCAATATCTCATTTACGCCCTCAAAATAATCCTATTTTACACATGAGAAAATGGGTGCTCAAAAAATAAAAATAAGTAGCATGCTCAGATTGATATAACTATAATAGCAAATGATGGAGCCAGCATTTGACACTAAGCCTGTCTACTTCAAAGCCTCTTTAGGGTATAGTCTTCTTAACTTGGTGTTTTCCAGGCTTTTGAGTAACTACATAGACCAGTAAATCTTTAAAATAACAACGTTTTTGACCAACACACTGCTGCCAAAGTTTTATTTTGCTAAGTATGAATATAAAAAAAGTATCACTTTACCAATACTATGTAAAAAGAAATAATACTATAACACCAAGTAAGTAGAAAGGGCAAACTCTAAGAATAAGGTTAATTATTCCCAAGAAAAAATCATTTGATAACCATACTCATACCCACACACCCCAGAATGTTATATAAAAAAAACTCAAACAAAACAAAAACTGAAAATCTTGTCAGTTCACAGAGCAGGATCCAAGACATTGTACCTTATTTCTATAGATTCTTATTTATCTTTTCCCATCCTGTTGTCCTTTTGCATTCCCTTATAACCTTTCTAATTTGTCATAATAGGAGATTGAGACACATTCACTGGAAGTGTGGGGTTGAAAAACATTCAAGGGCATTCTAAAGGCAAACCCCATTCTAGTGCTGGAGTCATGGTAGCCGGTAGACCATGACCCCACGGTCCATGGGCAGTGCGAGCAGGAAATGCAGAACGTGCTGAAGAGTTAGGAGCTGATGCAGGGAGGGAGGCAGTGGTGGTAATGCAGAGAAAGTCCCTTCATTTTTGCCTTTCTTACGACCATAGATCCTTCTGGGCTAACGTCAAAACTGCAGACTGGGCACCAGGTTGGGGGAGAATCCCAAGGAGGACACAATACACACAAAATGGTCAGAAGCGAGCACGGTGGCAGAGGGGAAGACAGTGTGCTAGACACTGTAGTGTTCACCAGCTCCCCTTGCAATGAAGCACCTACTGTCCCGGCTGCTTGGGAGGCCATTGGCACCTTCAGTGATTGTGCCTTCTCGCCAAAGCTCACGTCCCTCTGGGCAGCCCACATGCACTGACTGAGCAATAAGAGAGAACAGGGGATGGACTGGGGACCCCCTGAGAGGCCATTTAGCTCAGAGTCCCTGTGGGGTTAGCTGAGGCTGTCATTTGACCTGCACTGCAGCTTCACTTGTCCTTTTGCCCAATCCTACTTCCCTTCTTTTCACAGCTATTGATCCCAAGCAAATTCCTTAATAAACATTCTATGGGAGATACCCTCGAAGTCTCAATAGTCTGCTTCTGGGACTCAGTCTGCAAGAGATGGGGGCTCCCTTATGACCTAGAAACTATGTAAAAAAAAAATATCTATGTAGGTGGGAGGCACACAAGTTAAAAAGTGATTGCATTAGACTTAGTCTAAGGTAATGTGTGTGTGTGTGTGTGTGTGTGTGTGTGTGCGTGTGTGTGTATCTGGAGTGGGAATGAGAATTCATCACACACCTAAGGGAATCCTGGCATAGGATCAGGGACAGACATTGGAGAGGCCCACCTCCCATCACCCCAAAACTGAGAAATTTTCATTGGTGCTTCCCATATAGTGAATTATTCTTCTATTTCATTAGGAAAAAAATATTGTAGACATCTTGATGTTGAAAAGGACAAAGCAGTGTTTAAAAACACACACCATTAATTTTTGTCAGTCTCCACATTCTCCGTACTTGTGAGTCAGAAGTCTCCAAACTGAAGTCAAAGGGTGGCCCATGCCTGGGTTCATCAGGATCAATAGCAACGATCTCTGCAGCTGACATGACGGTTTTGCAGATGATCACCGCTGGTTTAGGTATGGAAGGGCCATTATCGTTCACATCTTCAAGGATAATTCCCAGTGTCCCAGTACATGATCGCCCGACTAGAAAAATGAAAATAACATTTTTTTTAGGGTTTATGTTTTCACAAGAAAATTATACATTGAAAAAAATGTTTCAATATTTATTAAGCACCTATAACTTATAAGTTATTAATATAATGATAGGCAGTCACAGGCTATGTCCTCGGGGAATGTTAAGAGAAAAATATTTCTACTTTCGAAAGGGTTGTACCGACAATGAGTGCTATTTAGATGAATTTATTCATTTGCTAGATCACTGCAATAAACAGACATTTTCACAGAGGTAAGTTTTGATTGATTTTTAAGAAGAGAAAGGGAGTACAAACAAGGGCACTTATGGTATATTTCAAAGCACAAGGAAATTCAAGGAGATGGGAGAATATGTTACACACACCCATGATCTGAAGACAATGAATGGGAAGGTAGACAGGTGGAAGCTGACACTGGAGGAAAGGGCTGGGGGGTCTTTGAAAGGCAGACTAGGGAGCTTAGAGGTTTTGGAGCAAAGAAATTGAATAGAAGATGTATATTTGGAAGATTCCAACAAAAATAGTACATGGAAATGTTCAAAGGGTGGAAGACTCCAGAAGTGGAAAATTACTAAAATTGAAATAATCACTGTGGGGTGTAGCTGAAATAATTCATCTATCTATGTATTCAGTAAAAGCTTATTGGATAACTACCCTGTACAAGACACAGCAGTGGAAAATCTGGGGATTCAAAGAAGAAGCAGTCATGGGTCTATGCCTCAAATGAGTGATGCAACTATGAAGTCCAAAGCCAAACACAAATCCAGGAGTTCCGTCTCTACATCATTTATTCGTTCTGCTTAATAAGGAGGCTTGGACATTAGAGGTGGAGAAGAGGATGAAAAAACTTGTGTTACCCACTGCCTACTTATGTCTTATATGAAGCTGCCAACCTAGGGAAGCTGGGAGACCTAGGCACAGCCCTGCAGTCACAACCTCAACCAGGGCACCCATGGCACAGTGACTGGACCTGTGATAGTGCCTGTGTCTTCATGGGTCAGGAGCACAAGGCCACCAAGTTAAGGATTGGTTCTAAACCAGGATTACTGAGAAGAAGCAGGTGGAGGCAACTGCGAGACTGCTAGTCAAGATGGGGTAGAGTGGGAGAGAGGAAAAAACCTAAAACAGAGAGTAAACCAAACATCTCCCATTTAAGATAAGCCTACAAATTAAAATTCCCAAGTGAGCAAGATTAATGTGAAGAAGGAAAGACAACAAAAACACCAATCAAAAGATTAATTCAACCTATTTAAGACATCTATGAAACAGGTACATTTAGAATTTTCAAAGACATAAAGAAGGGTAACGAATTAAGTACGAATGAAATGATAGCTCAAATTCCAGTAGAAATAAGACAGCAACATTCATCTAATAGGAATTCTTAAAAAAGAGAACAGACAGAATGGGGGCAGGGGAGCAATATTTCAAGAGATTAATTGCTGAGACTATTTCAGAAGTAAAGCAAAGCATGGCTCTTCAGATTGAAAGTATATTCTGTTTACAGTGCTGGACAAATAAAAATAAATTCATAGTATATACATTAAGTTAAAATTGTAGAACTCACCTCAGGGAACTATAAAAGCTACCTGGACATATTACCTATAAAGGGACAATAACTATATTGACAGAAGAATAAGCAACAGCAAGAAGAGATTCCAGAAGATAACAGAGTAATATCTGCACAATGCCAAGGAAAAGAAACTTTTAACTCAGAATTCTAAACCAAGTCAAAGTATCAATTAAGTAGGAAGCCAGAATTAAAATATTTTTTAGAACAACAAAACTGAGTTGTTCTAAAAAAACTAGTTTTGAAAAAACTAGTTCCCAGCAAGAAGAAAAGAGACTAGAAGAAAAGAAAATTAGAAACAAGAAACAACGTGACCACCTTCCATTTTGGACAACTTCAAAAAAGATTTTTTATATTAGATAAAGAAAGCACAGAAATATATATTTTATCTACCTGGCATACTTTTCCATATTTATTAGGGCAGAATAATATCTCTCTCTCAGCCTCTCTTGTTCTCATGCTATGTGGTGCTTTCCTGTTCTCTCTGAAAACTGGGACCGCTGGATGAGTTGAACATTTCTTTCCCATTCGGTCCACACACAGAATTGAGAGCACATGCCTTACCTATTGAATCTGGCTAATTGTGCTGTCTTTAAAAATTGAGCTCTATAGTGTTTGCTGTTCTACTCCTGTGATAAATGTTTCAATTTCCCTTCCATCAGACATTTAGAGTTACTCACTCATTAAACTCCAATTACATTTTTTTTGCACACTGTCATTAGTACTGGTATAGAAGAACATTTAAGACCTTGGACATCTAATTCACAGTGTTTCACAGCTGTTTGTCATCTGTCGATGAATTAAATACTCTTATTCATTGGATTGCAGGCATAAAATGCTCATCTTCTAATATTAATATAATTCTACATGGGTAGAACTACTAATTACAAATATGAAGCCACACAAGGTATACTACCCATGGTTTCGTGTTTTATGTGCATGGCACTCTTCACTCAAATGTTATAAATGAGTTGAAAGTAACCCCCTCCTAAAAGCTAAAATGCAATGAAAATAGAAATCTAAAACTCAACTATATAGAGGAGATACTTGGGTGAAACTGTCAACAGAATTTGGATTATGAAGAAATTGAGAAGAAAAGAGAAATGGAACTTATAGCTTAAGAAATAATCTGTGTTTAGAAGAGGGGAAGGCAATAAAACCAGAAAGCATGCAGGAATGTGTCGGAAAATTTAGACATGGAAGCCTTGAGAGAGAAAGTTTTAAAAAGAGGAAGCAAGTGTCATGGAGACATAGGAAGTTGAGGTGTAAGCACCAGCCCAAGACATCAGTGCTCAGGAGGAGAGAGCATTTTCATTAGGAAGTAGCAGGAAGGGCCCAGATGAATCAGCTAGTACAGATTTTGGAAAAAGGTTTAAAAAATGGCATACTTTTGTATGATCTCAGTTCATTTAGTTTAAAAACTAAAACAATGTAGAATTATTGATTCACAATTCTCTCACTGGGAGGTAACACAATGATTCCCACCCTCTTCCAAAGAAATGAATGGGAAAGGCCCTGTTACACCTTTATTCAATACCACAATAAGGATTAACAATGCCTCATCGCAACTCCATAAAAATATTTGATCTCTCAATCACTCTATCTCTTCTGCAACAAAGGAGAATGTAGAATAAAATTGCAGCCAAAAATCTCTAATTTCAGACAGCAATTTTTGTCTCATCTACAAATAAACCATATTCCAAGTGCTATTAAAAATATAAAAATAATGAATTATTTTCATATCATCTTTCTTCTTTTCATTTGCCTTTGACCAATAAGTATTTCTTGGCAAAGGGACATGAGCAGCTGAGGCCTTAAAGGAGAATCTTCAGTTGGTTGAAGATAAACCAGTAATGATTACAACTTTACCAATTCAATAAACAGATGAGTCATTTCTCATTAATTTAGAGAGAAATGGTATACCTAAATCATCTTCCAAAATCACTTCTAAATTCTAATTTTCAAGCTATAGCATAATAATTTACATTTATTATAATTAGAATGTTTATTTTACAAAGACGCAAAGTTCAAATTCAAGTTATGACAAAATTATATGTTATATAATGGGTCTAAATGGGTCTCATATATAATCACTATATTCCTATTTCTCCCAATTTTATAGGATGCACAGAACAAAATTTTATTTTATATAATTATACAAATTCATAGTAATTGTGTCTAATTTTATAATATGTTATTGTGACTATGATTTATTTTTATAATGTCTTTAATCAGAATTCTAGCCCCCAACTATATTGTTAGTTTCCCATAAAAAGTTAAAGCTGTTTTCCAAAAGTGCATTATGTGGCAGTAAGTATATTCTTCTTTTTCCTGCCAAAGTGAATATTTTAAGAAAAATGAATAGATAAGTTGAAACTAATTGTATTAAAGTAATTTTCTAAATTTCTAATGATTATTTAACTTTAATAAATTATGGTTTCAAGTATTTCTGTGACTAAATTATTTTATAATTACATTTAAAACTGAGGATGCTATTAGAAAACAGACATGAATTAATAAATTACATCAAATCTTTTAATTACTTTATACATCATTCTGGAGAGAAATGAAAACTAAGAGTGTATGTAGCCCTTGGCTTAAAAATGCATGGTGCTGGTTTAAACACTGAGGCTATATGTAGCTGAGGATGTATGTAGCTGGCTTAAAAAAAAAGTTCTTACCTCCATCTGATGCAAGGATTGTAATATTATATATGCCATTTGTGATGAACTCTGCCTCTCTATCTAGGCTTCTGAAAACTTTGATTGATCCAGAATTTTCATCAACAGTGACCCACCCTTTTGGATCATTCAATTTCTTATACCTGTAAGTAACGATGAATTAAAATAATAAAAATTCTCATAAGCCAAATTATACTGGTATCAAAATAAGTTATAAATTTTAAAAACATGGTAAATTCAGAGTTAACTATAACAGAATTAGAGATACCTTATGCCACTGCTACTTCTGGTTTCTGGGTCATATGCTTTATATCCACTGATTGTTGTTCCCACTTGTGCATTTTCACTAATTCGAACAGTTTGTCCTGAAGGGCTACACTCAGGGCCCTCATCCTGATTTTTCACACTGACAGTGACTGTCGCTGTGCTCATGGCTGATTTGGAACTAGCCTCTCTGGAGAACGGAGCTTCATTAACTACACCAATTTGTAGGATCACTTGTTTCCTTTCTTCATAATTCAATGGCTACAAAAGCAAATGTGTTCAAAATCAGATCAACTCATTTGATATTTGGCAATGCTAAACAGTATATACAACTTGTTAAATTTGGAAATACCAAGTGCTGTACTGGAAATAGTCATGAGAATATTAAACATACACCCAGAAACTGGTGGTAGGAGAGGGAAGGGGAATCCTTCCACTGATTCAGTATTTGGATGGAACTGGCAAAAAAGATAAAATACAGTTCCCTAACTCGAAATTTAAGACAAGTAGTAGAATAGGTACCAATAAAGATTTTGGAAAGTATTTATTAATAATAAAGGTACCTGGATGTTAATACATGAGGTACTCCTTTAGGGGGTTCATAACATAACCAATAGTTATTTACTACCCCAAAAGTTTTAGGACAGTTTGTCTTACCCTCCTGAGATGAATAAAATTATTTTATTGGTATCTGGTTTGAGGTAGAAAAAGTGGGTGAAATTTTTTAAAATGCTTTTAAGAGAGAAAGGACAAAAAAAGAGAAAGCTTATGGCCATTACATTTTCTTTATCTTTTTTTCTTTTTTTGTTTCTTCCATCCCAGTTCTTTTCTTAAAAACTGGAAGTACCACGTTTGAGAAAGGTTTCATTTTATTTGCCTGATACATAGTTGTAATAAGAATTAGTAAAGCCATATCCTAGAAGACAGAAATGTTTTCAGGTCTTGGACTTGATAAAGATAAATTTCCTTCTGAGAATACCAAGGAGGTCAGATGAAAAAAGAGACAAGATTGAAAGGATACTTCTTTGCTGTTTTCAAACAGAGAAATTAATCCACAAACTGCAGCTAATTTTCATCATTGTAAGGAATAAAGATTCATCATTTTTGATCCATGCTCCTTCTGAATATGTACAAAACGAAAACTGTATAGACCCGCAACTAGAATCATGTTCTAGTTAAAGACATGGCAGAAATAAGCCTGTGACTTTGTCCAAGGCCAAAGGAGCTCAGAACAGCGTTATGTGCTAACTCTGGCTTCTTATGAATTAGCAGCAGGTTCTTCTCAGACTCTTTGCGATGGCTTTAGAAACAAGTTTTAGAGGTATTTATATCTTTGAATGGTTGAGGGATTCTCATTCTGAACCTGGCTACTAAGAATGTAATATACAATGAAAATAGATGAGCAAACCTACGAATAGCCTCTCTATGGGTCTGACCAGAAGTAACTCATCATTTGGGAAATTCAGCAAATAAGTAGAGGCTCCTTGACCCAGACACAGAAAGAACTGGCTAGGAAGGTTTGGCACCATCCCATGGGCATCAAAGCTGTGCTTGTTTTTGAATTGTTAAGTGGGTATTGGGTAATTGAACACACACACATATATATATTTTAAAATCATGCCTTTGACAAAAGGTTACAAAAACCAAATATATTCTTTCTATTATATATATGAAGAACATAGCATTTACATTTACCTACATATCTGTTTTGTTCCTACATTTACCAGAAAACCTTTCTTTACATTAAACTCTAGCATGCTATTATATGATTATATAAATAGTAAATAACTAATTTACCAATTTATTCTTACCTTAACTACACACAGAACTCCTTCATTGGTTTTGGGATCTGTTACAATTTTGAAATTCCCATTTTCATTGCCCTTTAAAATGGTATAATTAGCTCTCCAGTTAGCAGTATTCACTAAATCTTTATCCTCAACAGTAACACGTAAGATTTCCACATCGACTGTATTTTCTTCCACTGAAGTCACATACTAAAATAATAAAAAGAAACAAAAGTCCCATTAGCATTATAACTCACAAAGAAAGAACACTGTGTGAAGTAAGTCCCATTCTTCTAATTTCCAAAGTATTATGTTTACGTGATTTTAAACCCTAACACCAAAGAACTGTTATGTCTTTGGGGGGGAGGGAGGTACTTCATTTGAAATCATGACGTATGGATGGAGAAATGCATATAGAACAATTAACACTGAGCTATACATTTTCCTTTAATTAATATCACATACTTACAGAAGTACGGGTAAATGTTGGCAAGTTGTCATTCACATCTCCAATATTAATGATACAAGTTGAAGTTGTCTGCCGACCAAAATCTTGACCGTCCATGTCTTGTACTTTTATTTTCAATTGGTATTTATCAATAAACTGAAAACAAAGAAAGAATTGAATTACTCAATGAAAGCAGCAACATTATAAATGAAATTTTAATTTACACTCTATAATTTTCTTTGCATTAATAGTTTAAGGGATACATTATTAAATTTCATAGTGTCCATGTACAGAAGAATAACTTCCTCACACTTGTAATTTTTAATTAATTTATGAAAATTGAGTAGTTTCTCAAATATAAAGCACTATAAATTCGTAGAATAGATTCAATTAGTTTTATTCTTATTCAACAGAGAGAGAAGAGCTATAGCCATAAGCGCATTTAAAATTGTCTGGTAATGAATCAAAATCTTTATCTCCTATCCAAAGTACATTCTGATGTTTAAAAAAATATATAGCAGTATTTTAATAAAACAATAAAGTGAAATATCCTCTTGTGAAAAACTATAGATTTTAAAGATTTTCTTTACATTTATAAAAAGGTCATTAAATTTGCATGAAAATAAAGGTATAGGGCTATGCAATTTTAGAAAATAGAATCTGACTCTTAGGGTTTCCTGTTCATCAAATATTATAGAACACTCATCATTACTTTAAACGTGTTTCACATCATAATGGTTTCATTTATTATAAATGACTGAGATATGGATTAAAAACAACATAATAATGCCTTCCAGACTAAGCATTAGGAGATTTGGGTTCTAGTCCCAACTTCAAAAATAACAAATGCAATCTTGGGTAGTTACTAAATTCTCTTTTCCTAGGTTTCCTCTTCTATAAAATGGTGATGATGATTAACTTTCCTCACCTCTTTTCATAAGACAAAATAATATGTGAAAATCTATCCTAACCTTTTTACCTAAAACATTTGTCCTTCTTACAAAGCCACCCTCTTCTCCTAATTCCATCACCTTTTAAACTTTTTTGTCCTCATGTATTAATAAAACTCAAGTTTTATTCAAAATAAAACTCAAGTTTCTTTCTATTTCTGTGCTTTTTACACATACAATTTTCTTGATTTACTCCTCCCTCATAACCTACCGCATATGTAGATCTGAAAAATAATGGCCTTATTTTTTATTGAAACTTTTAAGAACTCCATGCTACTTTATTCCCTATAAAAGGGAATATGTATTTTGCTTGTAGTGAACTAAGATTTACTGTAAATAAGTGATTGGCTGGTAAAACAAAACAATGAAGTTTTTTTATTATCCTAAATATTAACTTGTAAAATCTTCAGATGGGAGAGAAATTCTAATGTTTGAAGGGCTTAATAGGTTGTACAAAAAATACAAAAACTGGAATCGTGGGGTCAAAATGTTACTAGAAAACACTATTGGGTAAATTTCATAGGTCAAATGTTTTCAGATGATTCTATCAGAAGGATCTATCCAAGGAAAAGTATTTGTGTGACTGATTTGTGAGCTAAACAAACTGTTGAGGTTTTTTTCTTTTTCTTTTTTTTCCACAGAGCACCATTTTTACATGAAAGACAGCTATGGTTAATCAGAGTAGAGTATTTGGAAGACATGTTCTCAAGCACAAAGTGAAGCTGTCACTTCAAGGAAAACAACTCTTTGTTGCCAATGATAAATTAGAGTTTTCACGCAAAAAATTGAGAATTGTGTATAACTTGTATCAACCATTGTAATATCAGTGGAGGTGAAGAAGTGATTTTTTTTATATTGTTTAATGAAATATGTCAATATTGGAGGATCTGCATAGCTGTGAACTAATATTTTCCAAATGACCAATGCATGATGTTACAAAATCATATGTCAGTAAAATATCCACTCGCAATACAAGCCAGACCAATGGACTTGAATGTAACAAAGTACAGAAGTTCACTGGTAAGGCTTGAGTCCACACTGCAAAAAACTTTTAGCAAATTGCCACTTGTCAAGCTGTGGTGTGTACTATCAAAAGAAGAATATCCACAATGATCTGAAATTACTATTAAAATACTTGTATATTTTCTAACTTCATATCATGTCAGATTTTCTTTATATACTTCAGCTAAACTACATATTATAACAGAGTAAATGCAGAACTAGATAAGAGAACCCATGTGTCTTATTTAAGCCAGATATTAAACAGATTTGAAAAAATGCATAATAATGCCACTCTTTCATTAATTATTTATTGTTTTGGAAAATGGACTTACTTTTTATAAAAATTTTATCTATGATAACATGCAATACATTTATTATTTTAAACGAGTAAATTAGTACATATTTTGAACTTTTCTCATTTTAAATACTAACAGTAAATATAGATCAATAGAATCCTCATAAGCAAAATATCTTTGGGTCCCCCATCAATATTTAAGAATGTAAAGGAGCACTGAGACCGTAAATTTGGAGGAACACTTCTCTAATACAAGAAGGGTAGAAAAAGGGAGAGAAAATTAATCTGATATGAAGATTTAAGAATGAAAGAAATATAAACATCAATTACTATTATTTTAAGATCAAGGATTATAAATGTAGTAAGGGGAAAATCAAACTGCTATAAGAATTCAGGTGAATAATGGTTAGTGGAGGAGGTAATAGTTGAATAACTAAGTAAATGAATTACTAAATTGGGATATTGCCATGGAAACAGACTATAGATATATTATAAAATAATCTCACTTTCCATGCTTTGGAAAGTGACTTGATGTAGGGAAGTAAAAACAACACCAAACAGATTTTAGAGAACATGACTCCAAGGTGAAAAAATAAAGTTATTAATAAACAATGTATTATTATTATTTTAACTAGAAAACATGGGAAAGAATATGTTTGGCAGGAAAGATGACAAGTTAAATTTTGGAGGTATTATTAATTCATCTTAAGTACCTGTGAGACATCCAAATAAAGACTTCTAGTAGTCAATTAAAAATGGCAAACTGGAGATTAGAGAGCAATAGATTTCCTTTTCATCTACATAACGGGGAGAATGGAGAAGAGATTGTTGAAAAGATGACAGACAGAAATAGAAGCATTTCTTTCTCTGTGGGTAATAAATTTCTGCATATTTCTAAAATGTCCACTTTTCATATTTGATATTTCTTATTTTTAATACTTAATAGATGTTTATATTAGGAAATTTGACTGTATAAAACATATAATTCAGGAAAGAATGAATTAATAGTTCACAGTTAGGACACTCCAAGGTTATTTAATGACCTCCATTAACACACTTAAAATAGTAATTTTTCTAAAACTAGATTTATAACATGCTTTTCGAAAACACAACTATAGGAGATATACAAGTACTATTAAATAGCCATGTTATATCGATTTTTATTGATAAATATTTATGTTACCTCTCTGTCCAGCTGAGAGGATGTGGTGGTGATCACACCTGTCCTTGGATGCATAGAGAACAGTGTGGGTGATGCTGGCAGCTGCTCGATGATAGAGTACCTCAGGAGTGTGTGTAATGTGTCAGGCTCATCTCTGTCAGTTGCACATACCTGTCCCACAGTAGAACCTACACGTGGAGAAATCCTCTTTGATTTCCAAAACTTTCACATTTTCAACCTCCCATTTATTTCACTCCTTTCCACCCACCTCAAAAAAGTTGAGGACTACTTTGTTATATAACAGAGCCATGGCTTTTATAAGTTTGCCGATCTCTACATAAAGCATCACTTCCTTCTAAAGATCATAATGTTCTAACATTTTGGAATTTGGTGATCATAACCATACTTATTATGTTTAATGTATGCTTTGATAAATGTTGATATTATCCCTCCATGACTTTTGTATTTCTACAGAATTCTAATCACTCTTTGTCCTTTTTTTCTATTTGTAAGCCTCTACTTAAATTTGGCCTTACCAGTCAATTTTCTCTAAAAATCTTTGGTTCACTTAGACCTTTGTAGAGGAAGTCTTAAAAACTGCTTCTGACTTCCAACTAAAATAGACCATTTTCAGAAGATTGAGAAAACATTTGTGTTTTTCTCAATGACTTTAATGATCATGCCCAGAATACTGTCAATCATTTATTCACTATAGAACATCAATAGATATTTTCAAGACTAAATCTCTAATTGCTCAGACTTATTCTTTTTGGACTATGTTCTCTTAAAAGTATTATTTTACCTCCCACAAGAAGGTAACATAACATCTATTAATACCTATATTTCAGGTACTGTGCTTGACATCCCTCATGTATTACGTTTCATTTAATCTTCATTACAATCTGGTATATTGATAACTCATTTTATAGAAGGAGAAACTAAGGCTTGTCAAGGTTAGGGAACTTGTCCAGGGTCTCACAGCTAGTGAAAGGCAGCATAAAATTCCACCCAGAGTCCCTTGTTCTTGCTACCAGAATATGCTGCTTTCCAATGGCCAGGATGAAACTCAATTTATAAAATAACACACATTTAAGTCACCATACCTTGGTAAAACAGGTACTCACCTACTCTGCAATTTTCAGAAACTGTAAAAATGTAAGTTGTTTCTGTAAAAATTGGGTCATTATCATTGTCATCCTCTATTTTGATTAGCAAGGGCAGTGGAGCTTCTTGGAAGTATCCATCTGGAGTTGTGGCTAAGGCAACTATCTGCAAAGAGAGTAAAATAAAGAGAAAAGTGGAAATAATCTTTTAAAATAAGATAAGGGTTCAGACTTGCTTTGGCTTTCCTTTAGTATGGAGACTGGCATTAAGTTTCACCATTTGTTATTGTTTTTGGATGTGGCTGTAACTTTAGTGCTGAAGGAAGTGGTTAATTTCATTGTGCAGTACAGCAGTCTAAGTTTAAATTCATCTAATACGGTAACAAATAATTTTAGTTTCCTCATCATTGCTGTATTGTTGCTCATGAGTGTAATGGTTGTTATTATTATTTCCCAAAACAGTCTTGAGGGCTTTCTTATTTTGTTTTGTTTAAAAGTTTCAAGTGCATGGATTTTAAATACAACTTTCTGGATCTTTCTTAACTTTGGATTCTTTATAATTACAAATTCTCCAGAAGCAGTTAACTGGGACATTATCTTATTTTCTACTAATTAGGATTTTAGGGCTGGGCAGGGTGGCTCAAGCATGTAATCCTGCACTCTGGGAGGTCGAGGCAGGTGGATCGCTCAAGGTCAGGAGTTCGAAACCAATCTGAGCAAAAGTGAGACCCTGTCTCTACTAAAAATGGAAATAAATTAATTGGTCAACTAAAAATATATAGAAAAAATTAGCCTGGCATGGCGGTGCGTGCCTGTAGCCCCAGCTACTCGAGAGGCTGAAGGATTGCTTGAGCCCAGGAGTTTGAGGTTGCTATGAGCTAGGTTGACGCCAGGGAACTCTAGTCCAGGCAAGAGAGGGAGACTCTGACTCAAAAAAAAAAAAAAAAAATGAATTGAGGAGAGATAAAATGGCCAAGCTTAATAATTATGAATATAGTAGATATACTTTAGGCTTTACCTGAAAAGAGTCGTACTCCTCACGATCTACTGCTTGAGTACAATACAGGTTGCCAGTATCTCTCTCCACATAAAATAAATTCCGAGGTTCTTGGTCAACTCCAGGACCTTTTATGGAATAGTATATGGTGTAGTTTTGTGCTGTGTCAGATTGAACCTAGAAAGTAAATATTACATACATGAGACAAATTATTATTTCAGCAGAACTTTCATCTGTATATTTGTGCACTTTGCCATTTTATTATAATAAATAATTGCTCCCTTTTATTTATTATTATGTATAAATAAAGAAAACAGCAATAGAATGAGGAAGCCAAACAGAAATTTCAAGAGCAAGGCATGAGTAAATTAATGTAGCGTCTTAGTTTCCCAACAGCTAAATGGTTACTACATGGACCAAACATTTAAGATTTTTCCTGTGTTAGAAAACAAAGTATTCTGAGCATGAAAAATTATTCTGTTGTCAATTTTTTAAAAAAACGGAGCTTTCATTATATGCGGATAATATTTAAGACATTGGGTTTAAAGTGTACTATCTGAAGGTCAAAACTTGAAAAATACTTTCCTTAATGAGTCTTTGTTGTCAGTATTTTCCTTACTATAAGAATTGATAAAAAAAAAAAATACGAGTGAGAATAGAAATAGAATAATATCCTGGCATGTGTGATATTCTGATCCTTGATTCAAAAAGCAAATTTCTCCCAAGCTGTATTCATTCTCTCAGTAAGATCTTGACTATCTTTACATCAGGATGACTAACACAATTATTTTCTAACAACTTCTTACTCAACTTTAATAAGGTCTTCCCTCAGCTACATTAAATTTGTTGGTGGGGTATAAAAAAAGGATTCTCTCTCACCATTTCCAGAAGTGAGGGAAAAAAACCTAACTCATAGACTGAATGGTAGTAGCCACTGATAGCAGAAGAAGGCAAGAAGATTGTGGTTTCCACTAAAAGTTAAAAAAGAGAGAGAAATGTGGATCCAGTGTGATTTCAGATGTGGATTTGAGAACAGCAATAGAAAAGCCAAAGTGTCATTCTCCTTCATGGCATTTGGTCTTTGATCAGCAATTTTATCCTTTGTTATGGAAAGTATTTTGGGGTTTTCTAGGCCTGTGGACCCCAACCTGCAGGCTACAGACTGGTTACCGGTCCGTGGCCTATGAGGTTCTGGGCAGCATAGCCGCAAGTAGCAGAGTTTCCCCCGCAACCTCCATGGAAAAATTGTCTTCCAAGAAAATCAGGAAATGGTGGGGGCGGGCACAGCAGGAGGGGAGCCGTGGGCCAGGGAGCAAAGCTTCATCTGCATTTACAGCCTCTCCCCATCACTGACATCACCGCCTGAGCTCCGCCCCCACACCCTCCCACCACCTCACACCCCCCTACCCCATCCATGGAAGAATTGTCTTCCATGAAACCCATCCCTGGTGCCAAAAAGTTTAGGACTGCTGTTCTAGGCTATGCCCAGGCTCTGTGATACCCTTGCTGATTTGAAAATTCATTAAGGAACTATGTGTTTGAGAATGCTAGATGGATTTTACAGTTTTATAATGGCTTTTTCATGGCTAAAACTTCAAGAAAATGTATATAGTTATAGAAAGATATATTTATACCCATGTATCAAAACATATGATACACATATTCACTCATATATTCACACACACCTATTTTTAAATAACTGCGTAGTCAGTGTCAAAATGTTTAAAAGATGGAAACCACAGACCTCCACAGTAGAAAGAAATTAAACTGTACCTGTTGAAGGAAAAGTGGGAAAGGACCCAAGGAATTCTCCATCATTGAACAAGGAATAGGAGCCCATCTTCTCTTGCCACGTCTTAGAACTTTTTCTTTAGCATGCCTTTTCTTCAATACCTCAATTTAGAAGACAGAAAAAAAAGAATAAAGTCAGTGACTACTTTATTCTCAAACATTAGAACTCTGATACATCTTTCTCCTCTCATGAGGGTTAGCTGGGGAAGGTATAACACCATAGTAGTGCTTGAAAACCAAACTAAACGTTCAACATTGCAAAAAAATTGCGAAGAAGTAACTGCCCTAATTGTTATCACAGCAATCCTCTTGAGAAAATGATTTGGTGGAAAATGGAGGAGAGAGAGATGGAATTGGAAGCCTAGAAGCAAAACTGGAAAAAAAAAAAAATCACTGTTGCCACATTGCCATGCAAACACATGGGAGGAGAGATATGCAAAGAAAATAAGTGAGTATGTGCCCTTCTAAATTTAGCATGATCATCTTCCACTCACCAGCAACTAGGCAGAGCCAGGGGACCAACAGAGAGATCTGTGTCAGAACGAGGAGAGAAACATGGTGACAACTCTCAAACTACTGCAGTGAGGAATGGCCAGCGGTCGAATAAAAGTCATTTTGATCTTGGGTGTCCCAACACAATAAGCATGCGTGTGGTCCAAACTCCTCCTAAAATTGTCATCTATTTCCTAAGACTACAAATTATGCTAAGATACAGGAGAAAAAAAATTTTTTTTTATCCAGAGATAGAGTTCCAAACTTCTTTTGGAAATCCATTCTATAATAAAGATCAAGACAAGCTTCTTTGTGTCTGATCTCAAGTTCTCATGCTATAATTTATCCCAAGCTCTCCTTTTACGAACCAAATGAGAAAGACCTGTAATAACGTATTAATATGTTACACAACCCTTTTCTTTCCTTTTAAACACTGTTAAGTCATCTCATGGTTTTCATTCTTCTTCAAGACAAACTATACTGTATCCTTCTGAGTCCACATCTTCCCTGGTAATGTTAGTTACACCTGAAGAAAAGAAATCATTATACTTATATAGTCTTGTATACCTTTGTTTGATGCTCTAAAAGGACAAATATTTTCTTCTCTTCCTGGTTCTCAGTGTTAGAAAGTGATACGGTAAAGCTTCTCTTCTCCGAGGACAAAAGAATAGCATTTGTTGTATAGACTGAACCATCTTCTAAAATTTGGAAATCAGGATCACTTGAATGAATTAGATTTGCAGATTTAAAGCACTCCTTCAGGTTAACTGTAGAAAATATACATAGCAATCATTTGTAAGGTAAAACATAATAATATGTAGTTTTAATAGTCATCTATGCATGTGGGGGAAGGTAAAAACTTAAAATTAATTATTGAGACTTATAAACTTAGCATTTTTAAAAGGACGTATGATACTATATGATTGATTAAATTGTGCTTATACATCACTTCTAATAACTACTTTATATCCTCTTAAAGAAGAGACATTTGCCCTGACATAAAGGCATATGAATTCATGTTTGAATATTTAAACCAGCACCAAAAAAAGTTTTTCTTTACTAACTGAAATTAGCTATAGAATAATACATAAGAATACTTGAGTAAGTTATACACGATCTAGCAGATTAAAATTGGCAGTTATTAAATTAAAATATTATGAACTCTTTACATCTGTTGTTAGTCATCATATTTTGTGTTCCCATTGGTTTGATCTTTCACATAGTTGACAATGTGAAAAAAATTAATTGATAAGAAACAATATGTGGAAGCAAATGCAATAAGATGCCAAAAGATTAAGATGAAAATTCAAAACAATACCTTTAAACTCAAGAAATAGTTTCAATACTATTTCTCAATATTTTAGAAGCATGTTAAACATATTCTCTATCCTTCATCTAATGTCAGTATTAAGAATTTATTACTCAAACTAAACCTTTTTATTGACTAATATTATCATGTTTTTCAATAAAAAACAATGTCCTTTTCATGTGAATGATACTATACCACATGTATTACAAATGATCATGTACTATATTAATTTTAACTGTTAGTCCCAACACAGTTATCATTTGAAAAATTACACTGACTTTTAAAAGATCATACCAAATTAGTATTTATTACATATTTTGGCAGTTTCTTACCTCTCCCAACAAATTTCTCAGCGTCTAGTTTGGAGGGGACATGTAGCGTCACATTTTTACAGGCATCACTGGCAAATGTTAAGATCTAAAACATAAAAAAAAAACCCAACCAAATCAACATCATGCATTAAAAAAAGATTCTTTTAATGTGTATATGGCTTATATAAGTATTATTTAATATTTATATATCAATTATGTTCTATATTAAGTAAACATATTAATTATATGTTTTATTAATTAAAATATTAACCAAATAAATTTATATTTATTATTATATAAAAGTTATATGAATTTTCATTATAAATCAATTTATATAATTAGCAAAATACAATCATAATATACTGGAATAAGAAATCAGAAAAAAACTATAGCAAGGGGAACAATAAAACAATAAACTTAGGGTGGGCGCGGTGGCTCATGCCTATAATCCTAGCACTCTGGGAGGCCGAGGCAGGTGGATCACTCAAGGTCAGGAGTTCAAAACCAGCCTCAGCAAGAGCGAGACCCCATCTCTACTAAAAATAGAAAGAAATTAATTGGCGAACTAAAAATATATAGAGAAAAAATTAGCTGGGCATGGTGGCACATGCCTGTAGTCCCAGCTACTCAGGAGGCTGAGACAGAAGGATTGCTTGAGCCCAGGAGTTTGAGGTTGCTGTGAGCTAGGCTGATGCCATGGCACTCTAGCCTGGGCAACACGGTGAGACTCTGTCTCAAAAAAAAAAAAAAAAAAGAATAAAAAAAACAATAAACTTAGAGTCATGGCTCCCTCCAAAAAGCATGTAAACTCAAAGAATTATGTACCTTCTTGGGCTTTGTTTTCTATACTATAAAATGGATTTCATAGTAACTTCATTGACTAACTTAGTGGGTATACTGAGAATCCAACAACAATCAATGTGAGAGGACACTGAAAACTATTAGGAAGACAACACAGCTATGTAAATAGGAAAGAGAAACAAAAACAAATTTATTGAGGCAGCAAATGGTTTCAATATATTTTTTCTTGTCTGCGAGCCATGGAACCAAATCAGTAATATCCTAAACAAAAACTCAATGCTGGAGTGATTTGGAGAGTATTTATGTGTTAGTCCACACAAACAAGCACATATATAACCTTAAAACATGAACTTACTTTGAAGATGCATCTAATCATAAATGAAATTTAAGGTCAATTTAGAAAATAGTTCACTCAAAAAATTTTTTAAATGATTTAGTGATTTAAAGTGAATCAATTCTAATACAACATATATCTAAACACATTGAAATTTAATTCTGTTCTCTCTGAAACTTTACAGTACATGCTTCTGAAATATTCACATTCTTTTTTCCATAGTTTGCAAATACCTTTAACTAAAAGCAAGATAGCTAACTATTATTTACACTGTTATTTACAAAGTTTATAAACACAAAGTCATCAAAATTTGGATGAAAATTTTCATCTTTAATATATATCAAAGAATTTTAATTATCTAATTTAAATGATACATGAAGGATCAGGTAAGACAGAGATTATGTTGCATTTGGAAATTAGGGACAGACACATTGAAGAGACTGTACCTGAATTGGAAATTAAAGGATAAGAAGAATTTTTACTGGCTGCATAGTCAAGAGAGAATAGAAGTACAACCAGATGATTCTGAGGATTCCAGATCAAGGCGACTGAAAGAATATATCCACTAGGTGCTAAGCAGATTCAAAGGCCACAACAGTGAACAAAAGCAAAGTCCTTGCCTTCATGAAGATTACATTATAATGAGAGATAAAAAAATAAATAAATAAACAAATGCACAAATGTCACAGAATGCCAAGGCAGAAAGAGATAAATGCTATAAAAAAAATAAAGCAGGGAGAGGATGATGAAAGCAAGATCACACCCCAGATGAAAGGAGGAAGCAAACCCAATCCCTGATTGGGGAAGAGTCTCCCAGGTGGGGCATGAACCAGAATAAAGGCCCTGGAAGGGAACTTCACCTGGTGGACTGGAGGAATAACAAGGTCATAGCTGTAGAGCATAGTAAGGGAAAAGTGACAGGAGATAAAAACAAAAGGACAGCCAAGAGCATATCATGGAGGGCCTAAAAGGCCATGGTGAGAAGCGTGGATTTTGTTCTGAGTACAAACACAAACAACAGCACAGTCAAGAATCTGCAGAGTGGCATAATCACTCTGCTAGCTATGTGGAGAACAGGCTGTCAAGAAGCAAAATTGGAAGCCTGAGACCAACTGGATGCCGATAGCAGGAATCCAACAGAGGGATGATGGTGACTAGGACTAAAGTAACAATAGTAGAGAAGGTGAGAAATGGCTGGATTAAGACAATTCTCTGGGTAACAGTATTATGGACATCCATTCATTCATGTATTCAAGAAATATTTATTGAATATCTACTATGTCCCAGACACAGAACAATAAACATTCAATCCAAGAGTAAGACATGTTTGTAACTACAATGAAGTTGGATAAATGCAATGACAGAGAAGTGCAGGGTGCTATGGGAGAGCAGGGTGAACTAACCCTGCCTAGGAGCCAGGTGAGATCAGGGTGGCTTCAAATCAGCCACGTTCAGAGTAGGTGGAGCTTAAATGTTCCAAACCAAGGAAACAGCATAAGTGAAAGCCCAGAGATGACACAGACCTAAAAGAGAAACCTGGAATGGTTGATGTGAATAGCACAAGGGAACAGAACAGAGGTTTAAAATAGCTTCAGAGAAGTAGGTGTGTGACAGACTCTGAACAGCTGTAACAGAGTACACAGATCTTTTTTCCCAAAGATAGTAAGAAACCAAAGGTTTATTTTAAGCAAATATATTGCATAAGAAGCTTTATATTTAATTAAAATAAGTCTCACCAATGTGGAGAATGGACGAGGGGGAACCACTTTCATTTCCAATAATGTTAGGCTAATTAATTCAGAAAACCCTATGCCAAAACTAACTAAAAATGATGGCTAATATATTTTTTAAGTATCCTAAAAGCACAAAAAGCTAACAAAATGGCAAGGAATTGCTACGCAAGAGCTGAAGGTAAACCTGGAACACAACTGGTAAGAGGAAGAGAGGAAGCCAGGAATGACTTCTAACCTGCAAAGATTTGAGTCTGGCTTTTTGGCCCCCACAGAGAAGAAGAGTGACATGAAAGCATTGGGCCCACCTAAGATGGAAGAGAAGATCCACTCCACATTCATCTGGACCCTCCCCAACTGCTAAGCCCTCATTATAAGTTTGAGCCAGAAAGTAAACTGGCCCTGGCATGGATCTGTGACCCTCATTCGCATCATTTGTTTGGTGTAGAAACCTGAAGCCATGAATCAATTTAAAGAAGGCCTGGCATGTAATCACCACCAAAGATACTGAAAGGCACTTAATCAAATTCAATAACCATTCTTATTTTCTTTAAGCCTCAAAAATTAAGAATTAATATGTACTTTTACAGTACGATTTTGATATAATCACAACACCAAAGGGAAAGCACTAGAAGCAATTCCACTAAACTTAGAGACCAAAAAGGCTTTCCAAGGTCATCATAGGGAGTTTATATCACATGGAAGGTATATTTGCAAGAGGAATGCATTTGATGGCATATGAACTGAAAAGGAATAGGTAAAAAAAAATTCTCTATTTGCATCTTATATGACTACTTATCTGGAAAACCCAAGCAACAAACCAATAAAGTACTATAAAACAATAAGAGACTTCAGTGAGGGTACAGAAATAACCATAACAATATAGAAATCTTGTGTTTTCATACCCATAAATAAGCCAGTTAGATAATATAATAGAAGAAATCGTTTCAAAAGGAAGAAAAAGTTAGAATGCCAAAGAGTAAATTTAACAAGATACATGCAAAGCCTATTTGAGGGAAACCTACAAACTTTTCTGCTGGACACAAAAGCAGAAAAAGAAAGACAGAAATCAACTTTCTCTCTCTCTCTCTCTGTATATATATGTACACACACACACCCATCCTTACTAAGTTAAAATACACATTTTATGATACCAATAAAAATTCCGATAGAATTTTTCTGGAACTAAACAAGCTGATTCAAAAGGTCATAAGGAAAAACAGAAAATTAAGGATAGATAGGAAAATCATGAAAAAGAAAAGCAATGAAAGGATATTAGTCCTAGCAGATATTAAAAGATTTTATAAAGTTTCAATAATTAAAATAATGTAGTATCAGCACATGAACATTACAAATAGATACATATGAAAAGGAAAGGAAGAGGTGAAACAATTTCCATTTGCATTTGAAATGACTGCATACAGTCCACAAAGGTGGTAACTTTTTTATTATACCCACCAATAATTTATCCACACTCTTGCCACTACACAGTGTGTTGTCAAAGTTTTGGATATTTGCCATGTGTGAAATGACATTTTGATGTCGTTTTTAACTCATTTTTTCTTATTATGAGTGAGGTTGACGTATTTTTATATTTTAAGGCCATTTTATTACTTTACGGGAATTTTTCATAACCATATTCATGTTGGACTTGTTCTTCTTGATTTATAAGAGTTCTTCATATATTAGACTAGTCTTTTAAAATATGATCTGAAAATATTTTTTTCCAGTTTACCAATCACCTTTTTTGATTTTGCTTATGGTGTTTTGTTTGGCTTAGTTGTTTTTTTCTTCCCCATGGAGAAGTATGTGTGTATGTGTTTTTATATAATTGATTTTCTCAATTTTAATAAATTGGCTTTTAAAATCTGAGTCATTAATAGGCTTTCTTGACTCCAGATTTGTACAGCAATTCATCATGCATTTTTCTATTACCTGTAGGGTATCTTTTTTTTTTAAACAATAGAGACAGGGTCTTGCTCATTCTGTCCCCCAGGCTGGAGTATAGTGGCGTGATCATAGCGCCCTGTAACTTTGAACTCCTGAGTTCAGCAATCCTTCTGCCTCAGCCTCCCAAGTAGCTGGGACTACAGATGTGTGCCACCACACCTGGCTAATTTTGGAATTTTTTTGTCAAAATAGTGTCTTGCTCTGTTGCCTGGGCTGGTGTCAAATTCCTGGCCTCAAGTGATCCTCCCACCTTGGCCTCCCAAAATGCTGGGACTACAGGTGTGAGCCACCACGCCAGCTGGTATCATATTTTATTACATTGAAATCTTTCATCTGTTTGGAGTTTTCTGTGGTGTTCTATGAAGCATTCTTCAACTTTATCTTTTGACAAATTACTGCCTAGTTCAATTGGTCTCAAAGTCATTCTTACTTAATACTATCTTATAATAATATATATAGCCTCAATGATGTGTTATGTCATGTCATGATAGCTCTCTGTCTAGTCCTATACAACCTTTAAGGAGAGAAGAGCAATATATACCAAAATTATAGAGTCATTTACACTTTTGTCAATCCCATTACTGGTAATCTATTCTATTGATACACCTGCCCATATATGAAATATATATATCCAAGTTTATTCCTTGTGACATTATATGTAACGGAAAAGAAATAGCAGAAGTGATAGGTACAAGGAAACAGATCCATGAGATATCTTTGAATGTAGATTTAATGGGACTTAATGATGGATTAGGGAAGGGGAGCAGTGAGGAAGGAAAAACAAACAGCTTCCAGATTTCCTTCTTGAGGAACACACTATAATAGTGCTAACTATTGAAATACACGGCACTCAAAGAAAAACAATATTGTTTGGGAAGATAACAAATGTGTCACACATCATAGTAGGTAGAGAGATATAAAAGCCTATTGTTTGGTGGGGACATCTGAACTAGCAATATTAATTTAGGATATGTTGACATCTATGTAATATTTCAAGCTATAAAAGTGGTCGAAATGGCCTGATGAAAAGATGTAAATTTCAAGGGACGAGACCTAGAACAGAGCCCCAAAGAATATCAGCATTTAAGAATGGAGGCAAAAGTAGTCAAACTCAGAGCAGAAAATAGAATGGTGGTTGCCAGGGACTGGGGGTTGGGGAAAATGGGGAGTTGCTGTTTAATGGGTATAAAGGTTCAGTTATGCAAGATGAAAAGTTCTAAAGACCTGCTATACAAGATTGTGCTTACAGTTAATAAGACTGTACTGTACAATGAGAAATTTGTTAACAGCATAAATCTCATGTTTTATCTTTTTAACCACAATAACAAAGTGGAGAAAAAGATACTAGGTAGCAAATCAGATTCTGAGTGATCGGAAAGGTAAAAAAGAAAAAAAGCAGCCGGGTGTGGTGGCTCACGCTTGTAATCCTAGCACTCTGGGAGGCCAGGGTGGGCAGATTGCTCAAGGTCAGGAGTTTGAAACCAGCCTGAGCAAGAGCGAGACCCCCATCTCTACTATAAAATATAAAGAAATTAATTGGCCAACTAATATATAGACAAAAAATTAGCCAGGCATGGTGGTCCATGCCTGTAGTCCCAGCTACTCAGGAGGCTGAGGCAGGAAGATCGCTTGAGCCCAGGAGTTTGAGGTTGCTGTGAGCTAGGCTGACGCCACGGCACTCACTCTAGCCTGGGCAACAAAGCAAGACTCTGTCTCCAAAAAAAGAGAAAAGAACAAAAGCAAATGTCAAGTAAAAAGGCACAATCAACAAGGTAGAACTGTATAAAGAATGAAGTGTCCCTTGGATTTAGCAAGGGAGCTCCCTGACAACCTTAGAGGTGGCTAGGCAGAGAAGACAAGAGTTCAAATGGCCAAGACACGTGCCAGGTTTGGCAATATTAGGAAGGAAGGAGAAGCTGATTGCGGAATGGTGAAGGATTACTTGGGTGTATGGGAAGGAGGTAATTTAAAGGGCACTCCCCCACCCCAAAGTCATTCTGATTTAACAATATCTTACATTTAAATAATCGCTACACATTTCTCAAGCTTGAGGCTCACAACCACAACAAGCACCTGTGCCTGGCAGGGCTTTGCACAGATAGGCTTCAGAGTGTCAGAGCAATTTAAGGGACTCCCGCTAACCTTTCCGGCTAGAAAGTGCCAGAATGAGGGTGTAGCCAGGGCCAGCACTCTTTTTCTCTTCACCCTACTCCTGGCCTATCAAATTCTGAAGCTAAGGAAGACCAGGGAATGGGGATTCAATTCTAGTTTATTCACTTATGCCTTGCTCTCTTCTAAAAAAGGATCTGAGATGCCACGCAGAAAGTTGTGTGTGTGAGCACATGCAGAGCAATGCTATCTATGTACTGCCAGTGCCTAAGCGTGCCTTTTCCTTCAAAGAATAACGGCCGCTCTTTTAAAACGAAATAGCTACTTTATTAGGATTCTAACCAAAATCCATTTGTCATCAACAACACATTTTGTGACCGTTATTTATTCCGTTCTCAGTTTACTCAATTGTAAAATGTTAACTGCTGTGTACTTGGCCCTTTGTATGTTATTAATATGCCCAAGGAATTTAGTTAAGGCTTTGAAGTCCATTCCGTCCCTTGGGGAAGACATTCTAATAACAGTAACAACTACAATTTCATTACTTAAAAATCTGGGAGTCCTATTGAGAAATGACAGCGGAAGAGAAAGGGGAAATTATCCAACTATTACAGCGCCCGGTTCCACCACTCCTAGGAGAAATCATCCCTCTGGGTTCCTCCCTTTGTCCTTCAGAGCTGACTTGCGCCCAACGCCTGAGGCTCAGCAAGAAAGGATCCTACTGAGTTGAACACTTTTTTTGCACCAGGTCGAATTAACTTTTCTCCTTTTCCAGGGGGGAAAAAGTCCAGTAGGGGCCACCTTTGGCCCCCAACCGCTCCAGATCCCGTCTTCTAGGCCTGGGAGGGGGGCTGTCCCGCCATAAATAAGGCCACCCCCTATGACTTCCAGCTCTGGAAAAGGGTAGGTTCACGATGGCTGTTGTGGTCTTTAAAGTGGGAACGAAGCTGGGGCAAGGCGGGGGGTGGGGGGCAGCAGAAAAATGTAGACGCCTTTGGGGACAAAAAATCAGGACTATCATTCCCCCAAAGATTTAGGGAACTGAAGCCTCACACACTAAGAAACGATGGAAAAGGTCACCTGGGTCCCGCCCATCTACGGGAGCGGAAGGTCGAGACTCCCCTCCCCCACTCCTCCCACCCCAACCCCACAACTCGAGCAATCCCCCGAAGGCGAGTGGCGAGTCGTCCCCTCTTTGACCCAAGGACACTCGCTTTAGGTCCCGTCCCTTTCCGTGGCCTGAGCCGGACGCCGAGGCGGAGGTGGCCGCACACTCCGGGGCGCGTGCGCCAGGCGCAGAGGAGCGGCCGGGCGCACCCCGGGACCCGGCGCGTACCCAGAGGCCACGGTTCTGCCTGGGCGCTGGCAGCCGTTTCCTCTGCCCAATGTGCGGGCGCTGATTACATCTGCGGAGACACCCTTCCCTCCCCTTGGGGATCCGGGCGCAAGGTCGCGATCCTCTTCCTGTCCGCCCTCCCTCCGCCCCCACCAACCCCGTTTCTCAGCCATCCTGAGGCCCCTGGCCCCCAGCTTTGCTCGCCGCCCCCACCTTCCCCCCGCCTCCCAGGCGATCGGGCCACTTGTCGGAGCCGGCGGCCCGGGTGACGGTGACACTCACCGCGAGGGTCAGCAGGAGCTGCCGGCAGAAGGCCGCGCTCCGGGCGCCGGTGGGTCGCGCTGCCGCCATGGAGCGCGCTCGGGGCGGGTCGCCGGCGGGGCTGGGAGGCGGGCGGGCGGGCTCGGCGGGGCGCAGGGCCGCGGCCGGGCGCAGCTGGGCCGCCGCAGAGCAGTGCGAGGCGGAGGAGGCGGAGCGCGCGGAGAGGCGCTTTTCTTCTGTGTCTCTGACGCGCGGGCCTCTCACTCCAGGGGCTTTTCCTCTGGCCGAGGGTGGGGCTCCAGGCGCGTCCGAAAGACACCGATCGGCCCCTCCTTGCAGTTTTCTTAAGCCCTCATTTCTTTCCGAACCCTACCATTGGGAACTCCCTGTCGCCGCCACCCTTTTACCTGCGCTAGGTGTTCCTCACCAGCGGACGCCACCTATATGCCCCATCACCCCCCCCCACCCCCGCCCCAGTGTCCGCCCGGCAAGATTAGCAGCCGGCCCTGCCCAGCAGAAGCCCTGACTGTACAAAGACTCACTCCCGAGCGCGCTCCCCGGCCCTGGCCCCGCCCTGGCCGCTGTCCTTTCCGCCGGCTGTGGCCCCTGCCCTGGGGTCAATGGCAGTCCCACTCAGACCGCCTAGATCTGAGCCAGAGAGGCTGCAGTTTATGTCCCAGCTACCTAAGGCCCACCTGTTAGAGGGCTGACTCCAGGGAGACTATTTTACACACTCTTTACTGGAGTGAATTTCCTACAGACATCCAAATGCGCTTTAGACAGGATTTCTACCTGTAGAACACCATTCTGCGGGGTCTCGTGTTCTTAGAAATTTGATGGTTACTATGACAACGATACAAGATAATTACCACAATTTAGGAACAAAAATCCATCCATCCATCCATCCATCCATCCATCCATCCATACATACAGTTAGGGAATCAAGGCTACGGGAAAATAACAAAGCCCAGTGTGAGTTACTATACAAAATGCATCGATTGAGGTCCTAGACATTGGCTAAATGTGGTCTACTGACTTTCTCCAAAAACCTCCCTTGCAACAAATAAAACTAAGCACAGGCCTTCTTTTTAACTTATTTCCAACACTGGACTCCTGAACATCTCCTAGTGGAGAGTTCTCTTTCTTTACAGCCATCAAAACCAGACCTCATGGTGAGAAAAGAAAGACTGGGGTAATTTACACTTCTATTTGAAGTGCACTTAAATTGGATGAATTATCCCTGCACTTATCCTGGAAGATTAAAATATAAAAGCTGTGTGCTTTCAGTTCAGAAAGCAATGACAAGTCATTCTGACTCATCTTCTTGTACCTCTTGTTCAATTACTGGCTTAAACCAGGTTAAGTCTGACCACAAAGGAGAAACTTGTTTAAGTCTCCTCAAGAATGTTGGGAGAAACCTGTGTGAAAAGCCAACCATGACATTCACACCATTTTAATTCTTGAAAACATTTACCATCTTAATGTCATTATATACAGAGCCAGAGTTATCGCCGTATTGAGTGTATATTGAAATCAAAATTAATGTCAAACAGTGCATGCCTTACATTCTCTGTTAGTCCCATGCTCTCTTTTATTAGTGAATATCACACAGTGGTATTCACATAGTTCTGTTGCCTCCATGTCCATAAAATTATAATTGACCCTTTGCTGGTAGATTAAGCCTGGGTCATCAGCGTGAGACTACAGTTGACAGCCTTCCTTTTCCATATTTTTAAACACCCATGTTTTTCCAGCAATGATTTCATAAACACACCTCATCCTATTCATGATGACATCATGATCTCTAGTGTGAAGTTTTTCAGAGGATGGAGAAGCAAACTAGTTTCAGGTTCTAGAAATCTACTCAGACTATTGTCACAGCTTTTGACAATAGGGCATTTCCAAAGTCTACTCTTTAACCTCTAATGCCTTGAGGGTGGCTTGTGTTTTTCCTCATTCCGGAAAAGGGCGGGAAGAGCAATTTGACAGGAATTCATCTTAGATACTTATTTTCATCTTTCACACTAGGTAACTGATTGAAGCAATTAAAACCATGATTTTTTGTTGTTCATTTCATCATGAAAAATTTGTAAACAAAGGAATAAAATATAAACTACTTACTCTAAATAAGTGGACCAACTTATTTAATGTATTTAGATTAAATATTGTTGCCGAAATGGATTCCTCTATAAAACAGGTTTGAAACAAGGGGCATAAATTTAAAGAGGCAATGAAATGTGGGTAGGTGTGATTGTTTTTCAAGAATATCTTCTGTCTATGGATGTGATTCTGCTGACATGAACTGATTTTCCATTGCTCTATAGCAAGAAGTGCCCAAGAGCCCCAAGGAGCAACTTCCTTTATGTTGCTTAAGTCATCTGCCAGCTCTCAGCATTCTCATTTGTTAAGATAATCAAGGTAACACTGAATGTTGTCTGTGGTACATTCCACAATCTAAAATCAAAGTATTTAGACTGCTTGTGACAGATTTTTGAGAACCTTGGCTGGAAATGGGTCTTCATTTCAGACACAACATAGAGAGTGAGAATCAGAGTGATCCTTAAAGAAATGAACAATCTCCAACCAAAGGTCCATGGGCCAAATCTATGTAGGCTAACTTCACAGTTTTCTAATTTCAGAGGCCAGAAACTAAAGATATTAAGTAAAAGAAGAAAAAAAAAAACTCCCCTACTCACTGGCATGCATATAGAGACAGCTGTCCCTGGGCTTCAGGTTTCCTGCCAGTCCCCACTGCCAGAGCCCAAGGAGAAGTAAAACACATGGGCAGATGTGATCTTTAGGGTGAATCTATCTTGGCATGGCATATGACCAAGTGGAACTCAAAAGTAAAGGAAACATAGACCCATTGAGGAAGGGGGGACAAGATTAAAGGACATTGTCTAGTTACTTTATAGGTGGAGTAGAAAGGGAAACGTCTGCTTGTCACAATAAAACGAGCACAATTCTTTACCTCTTACAGTTGTTGCAAGGATTAAATGATGCGATGCATAAAAGACACTCAGAACAAAGCCTGGCACATTCCAAGTGCTCCCTAAATGTCAGCTATTACAGGCATCTCTCTTCCCATCACTGTACTACCACATCTCTGTGACACATTCGCCTCATGCTTATGACAGCTCCTTACTTCCTGTTCCTCTAGCATCTCAGGTGGCTCTCTGTCCTGGTCCACGGCTGAATGCTAGTGCCAATTCACACACCACTCCCAAGTCCTTCAACCTCCTTCCCTTCCACACCAACCCCAGATTTTGTCTGGCACAAAGTGAGTTAATTATGCAACACTAAGATGAGATGCTGCAATTTGTGTCACTTGTGTACTTTCTGAAAATTTGGACCAATTTTTAAAAAGGGATCCTCAATATGAGAAAAGTTTTTACAATTTTACATTTCCTAATAAATAAAATCTTCACTTTTTTAATGTTGTATATATTTCTTTGTAGCTTGCTTTTCAAAATTGGCCTCAATGAAACATAGTGTACTAATCAAATTCGGTTTCTATTACATTTCAAAGTATTTTTTTAAATCAGGGTAGAGTATGAAATAAACTATAAATTAATTCTTATTACAGTACTTTTCATTTAGCAGACCCTCAATAAAAAGAAACCAGTGAATGAATTCCAAGGCACTTGTGGTGGAAATGACTGGAGACAGTTCACAATGCCTAATCTACCTTTAATAGATGCTGTTGACATGAGCCCCCAAGGAGTGCTATATAAAAGAATATATCCTTAAAACAACAAAACTTTCATTCATTTGCTTTACTAATGAACGAATTCAACAAGTATTTATTGAGCACCTATTATGTCTTAAGCATTGTTCTGGGCACTGGGAGTGCAGTGGTGAATAAGATGGAAAGGATGTTGCTCAAGGAAAGCACTTAAGGAATATAAAATAACTAGGAATGACAAGAAGTACTCTCCACCTGAGATTGCATCACAGTGATTTGTTTGAGAAAGAAAAGAGATGGTAAATCTCAAAGTAAGTGCAAAATAAAATATGAATTGTGTCCTACAAGAATAAAAAATTGCCAATATAAAAATTATTTGTTAATATCTTTTCATGGATTATGAAATGTTACTCTCTTCTTAAATGGACCTAGAAACAAGAAAGTCACTATTTTGCGAAATAAAATAATCTGGAATATATATGCTCTTGGCTTGTTTGACTACAACACTCTGGTTTTCTTCCTCCCTGTGCTGGCTGTGTTTATGCATTCTTTTTGGCTGGCTCTTTCTGCTCTTTCTGACTTCTAAATATTACTTGGCCTCTAAATATTGCTGTGCACAAGTACATCTGTATTTTTTTCAAACCCTCACATTCATGAAGCTCCTTCTACTACAAGTGTCTTGTACCTATTCTGTCTTCTGCCTGGCACCTTCTTCCATACATCTGGTTTGGTTAACTCCCACCCATCCTACTTTTATTTTCTTTCCTACCAGGTCAAATCTTCCTGGACCAGCCATTGCCTCTCATTTAGAGCACTTGTCACAGTTACAATGTCAAGTTTGTTTGAGCAATTATTTGATTAATATTTGTTTCTCACCAAAGATGGCATTTTCATGGCTGGAGTAATCTGTCCTTTTTTTCACTTCATCCTTGTATTCTCAACACTGTCATAATCCTGATTCATAGTAGACACTTAATAAATATTTGTTGAATGAGTGAGCAAATGAATACATAAATTAATGACTTCTGAGCATTGTTGGCAAGTAATTCTTTGCTTTTATTTTTCTTTGCTTTTCTTTTCAGTGTCTATTGGCATGTTAAAGTGATGTCTTAGTTCACATTTGTAGTGTGAGAGTTCCTAACCTAATCTCAAATATGCTGGACATGTATTACAGTAGTATACTTGATAACATTTGAGATGGGCCTACCAAAAATATCTAGTGTGATTTTTGCACAAAAACAGACAAATACGCTAATGAATTTTAATTTAGAATTCAAGAGAGACCAGTATATAAATGGAAACTTACTCTCATGACAGCTGACACCCTGAACAAAAGGAGAAATTATTCAGTGTTGGCATTGGGAAAACAGACTCACCGTTAGAGAAAAATTAAATCGGTCCCCTGCTTAGTACTGCATACAAAATGGCCTCCAAATGGATTAATCTATACTGTGGTGGCAAAGACATAAAGTTAATGAAAGATAATATAGAAGAACATCTATGTTACCTGGAAGTAGGAAAATATTTTTAAAATAAAACCCCAAATGCATATACCTATAGGAATAAAAAAAGATGTGTTTGATTGCATTAAAATTCAGTCTTTCTATTTAACAAAAGACACCACGAATAAAGTCAATATACAGATGATAGATTGAGAGAAGGCATTTGATATGACTAAAACAGACAAGGGAATAATATCTAGAACATATAAGAAACTCCTACATGTTAACAACAACATGACAGAACCTCAATAAAAAAAAAAAAGGCACAGAATATGACCAGGCATTTTACAACAGAGGAATCTAAAAACCTACAAAATACATTTTAAGAAATCAGAGGAAGGCATATTACATTCTATGACAAAAGTAGCCGATGGATTAAGGTTGCTTATCAGCTGACCTTCCAAAATGAAAATGATTCCAGATTATCTGAGTGGCCCAATGTAATTACAAGGGTCCTTAAATGTGGAAGAGAGAGGCAGAAGAATCAGAGCCAGAGAAGAAGATGTGATGATAGAAGCAATGTCAGAGTGACAGGACATAAGAAAGACCTGGCCCACTTTGCTGGCTTTAAAGATGGAGAGACCCCATGAGCCAAGGAACATGGGCAGCTTCTAGAAGCTAATAAAGGAAAGAAAAAGGATTCTCTCCTAGAGCCTCCAGAAAGGAACAAGCCCTGCCAACACCTCAATTTTAGCCTCACAAGATTCTCGTGAGATTTCTGACCTGTCAAATTATACGATAGTAAATTGTGTTGTTTTAAGCCACTACACATGTCATAACTGGTTACAGCATCAATAGAAAAACTAATACACACATAGATGCTCATTCTAAAAACTCTAGTCCCCTGATGCTTTGAGTTCCTCCCCTTTGATGTCTTATCCCACCTCCCACCCCCACCACCTTAGCTATTCACTGCAGGGTCCTACTCCAGACCTTACCATTACTAAGCCCTGTAATTACTCCACAAATCTCAGTCTCAGGAATTCTACCCTATGACCACCATCTTCTACTTTCACAGCTTCCTCCCTCTATTATCTCAACTCCAACAAGTATTAGATGGCACCCATATCTAGGTCTGTCATTTCTACCTCATTTTTACTTCTTCTCATCCCTTTTTTGACCCTGTGTCCTCCTCATCCAGCTTAAGTTTCCTGATAATCATTCTAGTAATTATAATCACTGTTTGCATATACCTCTACTCTATTACTGTCCCTAATAGCTTCATTGTTCTCCGTTATCATCGTTACTCCCACAGTTGAATGAGCTAGGGATAAACTCATATCTAGCCTCAGGAGTTTAACTGTAAACTCATCAGTATCTCAGGTGGGCCTTAATACTGCCCTGTAGTCTTACTCTATTTGTTCATTCACTCCCCCATTCTCCTTGGCAATATTTTCACGCCTTCTTATCTTTCCTAAAACCACCTATACATCCTTTTTCATTCTCACTTCCCATTGCTGACTTTGATTTCCATTTCACAGAAAACATGGAAATGATCAAGAACTTCTACAAGCTTTTCCACATCTACCCACCTGCCTGCATCTGTACTGTCTATATGACTTTTCCTTGTTCTTCAGCAGAAGAACTACCCCTGCTCTTGGCAAGGGTCAATCTCTCCACCTGCGTATTCATCCCCATCTGTTCCCACCTGCCCAAGGACATTGATCTAGCAATCTTCTCCTTCTGTTCTATATTATTAGTTTAATCCACTTCTATTTTTTCCAACAGTATATTAACCAAACCAGCAGAAATACCTACCTCTTTTATATCCTATGTTTCCCTAAAACTATAACATCCCATTTCCCTGCCCTCCTTTACAGAAAAAAATTCCTGGAAAAGCTGTTCTATATTTACTGTCTTCAGTTTCTTTCCTCTCATTACCTCCTGAACACCTTCTAATCAGGTTTTCTTCTCTACCTCTTCACCAAAAATGTTCTTACAAAGCTTACAGAGACTTTCATTTTTAAAATCTAATGGTTATTTTTTAGCTTCATCTCATTGTCTCGATTGCAGAAAGTTGGTACACCCAGCACTGAAACTCATTCTTCATTTGGCTTCTGCTTTTCCTTCTCCGGCTTATTAATTTATTCCTCTTCTTCTCCATAATTTCTTAATATTTCAGTGCTCCAGGACTCAGTTGTTGGACCTTTATTATGGTTCTATCTACTCTCACTCCCTTGTTGTTCTCATTTAATCTTCTGACTTTAAATGCTATGTGACTACGCTAATGACTGCAAATCTAAAGCTCTCTTTCAGATCTCTGCCTTGAACTTCAGGTTCCAACTGCCTACAAGCAATCTAGTAGGCATTGCAAAATCAATCTTTCTAATTCTGAGTGCCTGATCTTCTTCTCCATTAAAAATGTCCACCCAAGAGTCTTTTCCCTATCACTTAACAGCAACTCGATCCTTTCAGTTGTTTAGGACAAAACCTCTTCCAGACTTCTTTGACTCCTCTTTTTCTCTTATGTATTCTGAATCTAATCTGCCAGCAAATCTTATCAATCTACTGGAATCCACCCCATTATCACCATCTCCATCAATACCTGATCCAAACCACTGTCCTCTCTCACCTGCCTTGTTCCAAAAACCTCCTAATTGGTCTTTCTACTGCCTCCTTACTTTATTCTATTTTCAACCCAGCAGCTGGATTGCTCCTATTAATAAATAAGTTGGATCATGACAATTCTCTATTGAAACTCTTCTAGAATTTTTCCAAAATAAAAAGATTTTTTTAGAAAATACTCCCAAGGATTCTTATCTCATTTAGATCGAATTCAAAATATTTCCAATGATCCACAGGGCCCTACACATTCCGCCATGGATCTCTCTGGCCACCCTCCCTACATGTACTATGCTCCAGCCACATGGGACACTTTGCTGACCCTTTAAGATGTTAGCACACTCCTCCCGGGCCTTTCATTTCTATATGGAATGCTTTTCCCTCAAATAGCCACATTGTTTGTTCCCTGTCCTCTTTTAGGTTTTGATCCTTCTATCAAAGAGCCTTCTTCTCAGTGAGGTCTTCCCTGAACCCCTAATTAAAATTCCAAGCCTCTGATTACTTTCCAGGGCTTTTAACTAAGAGCCTGGTATGTTTGCTGTGGCTCCTTCCCCCCGTGGGTCTTTGTTTCCTGCACTGAGACTCAAAACCCCTTTCTGTTTATCAGAGGGGTTTGGCTTAGTTATTAGCTTCTTGCTCTATAAATCTTTAGAATACAACAAATGTTTTGAAGGAAAAACCAGAAGTACATGAAATCCTTCACATCTCTAATTTTGTGACTCCAGCTCCTCACAATCGCTCGAAGCTCTGCCACTTTCTCTCTTGGTTTTCTGCTTTGGCCAAGCCTGGATTCTAAGCATCTGACCTGTGTCTAGTGTATTCAAATGCTGCCTGGGAAAAGTGTGGCTATAGCTGGTACTCCTCCTTTTGGAATTTTAGTCTCTCTAATTTTTCTTAATTCTGAAACGTTCTAATAACTCTAAACAGATAAATTTTATATTTTATCCAGATTTTCTTGTTGGTTGGTCTTGGTTGGAACAGTGCTCTAGCATAAACTACTGCTTCCCTCATATTTTTCTTTTTTGGTCTGTCTCTCTGTATTATAATATAATTTCTATGAGATCTTATACCAGTCTCTATTTTCAGGTCCTGTAGCTATATCTGCCACAATGTGGGCCCTCAGTAAATATTTCTTGAATAAACATATATGTGCATACATAGTATATGCTATCCAACTACTTATACCCCATAGACTAATTATTAAGAAATCGCGATATTATTTTGACATAATATTAATATGTAAAATATTGGCCATAAGCAAGCCTGGAATTCACACTAGGGCATCTGAGAAGGAATCCCATATAAAGGTTGTTATCCCTCATAACAACTAGAAAATGAAGGCCGGGCGTGGTGGCTCATGCCTGTAATCCTAGCACTCTGGGAGGGCAAGGCAGGCACATTGCTCCAGGTCAGGAGTTCGAAACCAGCCTGAGCAAGAGTGAGACTCTGTCTCTACTATAAATAGAAAGAAATTAATTGGCCAACTAATATATATAGAAAAAATTAGCTGGGCATGGTGGCGCATGCCTGTGGTCCCAGCTACTTAGGAGGCTGAGGCAGCAGGATTGCTTGAGCTCAGGAGTTTGAGGTTGCTGTGAGCTAGGCCGATGCCACGGCACTCACTCCAGCCTGGGCAACAAAGCAAGATTCTGTCTCAAAAAAAAAAAAAAAAAGAAAAAAGAAAAGAAAAGAAAATGAAGCATAAGAGTTTTATGTAATTTCCAGTTGCAAGAAGAATATGAAAAACATTAATAAAATGGTGATCATAAACATGAGACTCAAACTAAAGGTAACAAATTCTGTAATTCATAATTGTACGCATTGATTTGGCAATTGAGCTACATCTCATATAGAATAGACTATTTATTGTATGTAGCTTGTTTCAGAGAAAGTAACAGTAGGGATTAATTTACTTAGCTAGTTTTTTTTTTGACTTATCAGTTTTGGGGAAGTCATCTAATAAATATGGATAAATATAGAGATGGATAGGTAGATATATACATATGTATATATAAAGACAGATGTATAGAAGTAGATATCCTGATGACAATTAAAATGTGGCCTTTTTGTTTATTTTATCTAGTCAGAGAGGGGCTGGGATATCATATTAAAGGCATGGATTTTCAGGGAGAGAAGGAAACAGTTGGTCTAGATCAGCAACTGGGATGCTTTTTCATGGTACCCTTTGGGGATGGATGGTTTTGAGAATGGCAGCTTAGGGACCTGAAAAATGTGAGCACTGCAAGCTACGACCTTGGGGTAATGAGTCGGAGGTACTTATCCTCAGCTGAAAGAAGAAGAAAAGATTTGAATGGAAAGATCAAGGGCTTCATTTGGGGAGTAGGGGGTGCATGTTAAGTTCAAGATGTCTAATGATGTGGTGATTAGGCAGTTAACTAAGTGGATAGAAGTGAATTCTCAGCCCGAGACATAATTTTTCAGTTCAGTTCGGATTTTCGCCACCAGTTAAGTTCTGCACAGGTCTGATATTGCTATCAAATAAATTACAGAGAGAAAAACAGCTTTGAGTTTCTAGAACTTTATAGGTTTTAGAATTTTGCACTCTGATGAATCTGTTACTCAGTTTGGGGGAGGAGATAGTTCACACTTGTAACCTATATATTCCTTTTTAAAGTAGGAAGCAAAGTTTTCTGTTCAATGAGAGGGAGGTGTGCGGGATCAGGTGGGCAGGCTCAAAAGGGTGTCAAAAATTTAGGATAGCTTTGATCAAAGTTATAAGTAGATATGACTAAAACTCCATAAACAGATTGCTAAGAAGTGTTAAAGATGCAACTGGCCTTTGGTATCATTTATATTAACTTGCAGTGGCTTTGCTTATCTCCACATTGTTAATGATTTCATGGTCTTCCTACTCCCTCAAGAAAGAAACTAGGGATTCACCCTAGAAGATACTCTCTTTGCTGCCCCCTCACACCTTGTCAGTCTCCAGGTTCATTGCTCTCTTCCATTCGTCATCTCTCTGGACCATCTCAACTGGTCTCCCAGCGGCAGCTCTACAACTCCTCCAAAGCAGCCTTTATAATACTAGTTTTCAAACGGTGTGTTTGGGAACTCTAGTGGTTTTCGTTTGTTTGCTTGTTTTATTTTGTTTTTGGTTCCTTTTGTTGTCATTAGGATTCAGAGTCCTTCTATTTCAACTAGAATGCCTCCTTCTGCCTTGCTTAGGGTGCTATACCTGATTTTTCCATGTGCTTGTGAATCTTCCGCGTGCACGCGTGCACCCAGTCTTTGATATGTGCCTCTGTCATTCCGCCTGACCAAAGTGTTATAATTATTCGACTTATAAATCTGTGTCTTCTAGAGTGCATTATTAATAATTTTTTATTCTCCATATGCTCAGCTAATTGCAGACTTCTGAAATAGATATATGTTTGGACAATCGGTAGATGATATTGTTAGTAAGAAAGAGAGACAGCATAAAAGTTCTAGTTTGTGAGGGGGTTAAATAAATTACTTTTGAAAATACTGAGTTTGAGATTGCTGCGAGCAATGAAACTGGAAATAGTAAGCAATATGGGCACACAATTCAAGAGAGACATTTGGTCTGCACATACAGTAATCAAGTCATTGATTACTATCAGTACACAGGGTAACTGCAAATGAAAGCTATTCATCTATATTTATGGGGTATAATGTGTTGTTATAATACATGTATACATTGTGGAATGGCTAAATCATGCAAATTAAAATATCCATCACCTCACATACTTATAATTTCTTTGTGGTATTAATTCATTAATTATTTTGTTTCTTTTTGTTTTTCTATTGTATATATAAGGTGTGCATCACCATGTTTTGATACATAATACATAGGAAAATGATCACTATAGTCAAGTAAATTAACTTACTCATCACTTTCCATAGTTAACCTTTTTATTTATTCTTTTATTTCAAAATACAAGTGTTTTTTGTTACATGAATACACAGTATAATGCTAAAGTCAGGGCTTTCAGTGTGCCTATCACTTGGACAGTGTTCATTGTCCCCGATAGGTAAGATTTTAGCCCTCACCCCCTCCCATCTTCCCCCCATTATTGGTTTCCAATGCCCTTCATGTCTCTTTGTGCCCATATATGCCCATTGTTTAGTTCCCACTTATTAGTGAGAACATGAGGTATTTGTTTTTCCATTCCTGAGATACTTCACTTAGGATAATGGATTCCAGTTCCATCCAAGTTTCTGTAAAAGACATTATTTCATTCCTTATTATGGCTGAGTAGTACTCCATTTAGCACAAATTTATATGAAGTATATTTTCTTTCATGATTAAAAGGCTATAAACATTTTCTTCCATTTATTTGTGGATATAAGAAGGCCATTCAAAAGAAATGTTCAGATGGCAACTGTTGGTTAGACTTGCTTTTAAATCCTGGCTCTTTGAAAACCTAGCAGTCTGATCTTGTTTAAGTCAGTTAATGTCTCTCAGCCTCAGTTTTCCTGATAGTAATAAGACTAATAACACCTAAATTTAGAAGTATGTTATTACTATTTTAAAGGAGATAACATTTGTGAAAGCATTCCATAATGCTTGCACGTGGTAGGTGCTTAGTAAATGTCTTTAACAAGCATTTATTGAGTGTCCTCCATGTGGCAGGCACTGTTCTGGGACAAAGATCCTGCTGTCACAGAACTGATACTCTAATGGAGAAAGGGGAGAGGAAACAACAAGCAATGAACATAATAAAGAAGCAAATATCGTATCCCAAATGGCAACATAACCCATTTTACATTGAAAACCCACATGGTCCAAGTAGTCACAAGTTTCAGTGCCCTCAGGGGCAGGAAAGTAATCAAATACACATCAAATTGGTTGAAAAGAGCAGCCCTTTTTTAATTATTCCACTTCTGAGAAAGACAATAGTACTGAAAATACGTCTCTTTTTTTCCCCCTTAAATCTACCTTCAGAAAACTAGCGCACAAATGTCACAATGAAATGACAATTGACACCCTTCCTGTCTGTGACATGAATGGCAAGCTGCAGAATACATTGTCTAAAGGGAAAGCCTCTTGTCACCTCCAGACAATTGGTGGCCTTAGGAACATGGACTCTATGTTATGAGACCTTCCAATTTTTCAAGAGAAGTCACAAATTTGCATTTGGGGTGAAATGTCCTGATTTTTAATGTAGCAACTTATTCATAATTTTTTCAACTGTAAAAGCTCCCCTCACAAAAGTTGGGGCTATATCTGTCCTGGTAATCAGGTTTTAATTTCTGAAAACACCTGAAGTCTTATTTATGTGATTTTTTAAATAAGATTTTGCTCTGCTATATTTACTAAAACTTAGCAACTGAAAATGCCTGTTTCTCCACTCTAAGTGAGCAATCCCTTACAAAGAATAAATATTTTTCTACAAAGCTTATTGATCTGGGCAGGTTACACTGGTTAAGAATATTTACATATTTGCCCACAGATTATCCAACATCATTATTAAACATCTTCCATAGTTACAATACTCAGATTTTGTCAGCTGGTGTACTCAGCTGAAAAACCGTATTTCTCACTCTCCTTTGCATAGGGATGTACAAGTGACTAAGTTTTCCCAAAAGTGGACAGAAGTTATTTCAGGGAGTTTTTGAAAGAGCTCTCTAAAAACAAGGGCTTCCCCTTTCTCTCTTTCTCTCTGCTTTAAACAGAGATTTGATGGCTTGGAGTCATGTTAGCTATCTTGTAACTATGAAGCCATTTGTACAAAAGGTAATTGGGCAGAAAAAGGGAAGGTTCCTGGAACTAGAGGCCATTATCCTAGGTGAAGTAACACAGGAATGGAAAATCAAATAACACGCGTTCTCCCTTATAAGGGAGAGCTAAGCTATGGGTGTACATGATTATACAGAGTGGAATAATGGACATTAGTGTCCAAAAGGGGGGGAGGGGGAGAAGAGAGGAATAAAAAATTACCTTATTGGGTACAATGTACACTATTTTGGTGATGGGTACACTGAAAGCCCAGACTTATACTATACAATGTATCTGTGTAACAACACCCTACTTATACTCCCTAAATCTATTGAAATTTTAAAAAAGAGGGAGGAGGCCGGGCGCGGTGGCTCACGCCTGTAATCCTAGCACTCTGGGAGGCCGAGGCGGGCGGATTGCTCCAGGTCAGGAGTTCGAAACCAGCCTGAGCAAGAGCGAGGCCCCGTCTCTACTATAAACAGAAAGAAATTAATTGGCCAACGAATATATATAGAAAAAAATTAGCCGGGCATGGTGGCACATGCCTGTAGTCCCAGCTACTCGGGAGGCTGAGGCAGGAGGATCGCTTGAGCCCAGGAGTTTGAGGTTGCTGTGAGCTAGGCTGATGCCAGGGCACTCACTCTGGCCTGGGCAACAAAGCGAGACTCTGTCTCAAAAAATAAATACATAAATAAATAATAAAACATAAAAAATAAAAAAGAGGGAGGAGCCTCAGTTGAGTCCAGGGTTCTGAACTTGTTTTACATTAGAGAAAAATAAAATTTTATATTGTTTAGGCCACTGTTATTTTTGCCTAATGCAACCCCTGCTGATTCATACAGCAGAATTCCAACTGAGTCAATTAGAATATGGTATCACCATTTGTCATACAGTAAAACCATAAAATTGTCTTCTTTGTCACATGCTGAAGCCTCCATCATTTTGTATGTGTTGCTAACTCATTCTGTGTGTGTAATGTTTACCCATTCTGAAATCCATCCAAGTAGGCATTTAAAAAAGTTTCAGATTGTGACAGAAATTCGTTGGATTAATTAATAAGAAAAAACATTTTCTTTGATTTTATTTACCTTTATATTGATTAGCTGATAAATGAGAACATGCCTCAGGTTATTAGAATGCAACCGAGCATTGAATCTCTCAAACTTCAGAAAACAGGTCCACAAGATGACACTTCCTAGGCACACAGGACAAACTTGGTGGAAACAGTGTGCTCAATTTCAAAATATGGATTTTTAGAGAAGATTTTTCTAAAAAATTTTAATACAACAATTAAATATTAAATGCCATGTATATAAACAAAGAAAAAACTCTGTCAAGTTCACAGGTATGGAGGAGAATACATTGGTGAATACAACATCATCCCTGCATTAAAGACCATTGTAGCTTGGTTGATAAAACCAACAAATAAAATCTTTTTTTAGAGTTGAAGGATTGAAGTAAACAAGGTTCAATGACTTGCTAAAGATCACATAGCAAGTCAATAGAACAATCAGGTCTCCTCATTCCTAGAACAGTGGCTTCTTACAAAGTTGGACTCTGACTTTAGAGAGAATGGAAGAGAGCATTTTCAAGTGACCCATTATTATGCCATTTTTAATTTTTATGAAATAATTAATACTTGCATTTGCTTCTTGAGGCTGCTCAAAGAACCCTGGAATATCTTCAAGGCTCACCATATTTGAACTCTTAACCAAAAGAAAATGAGTTCCCAAGGTAGATTAACCTCACTGAATTGTGACTTGGGTAAAACAATTATTTCCATTCAATCTCTGTTTTCTTCCCATATCAGATTAGATTCAGCTACATGTAACAGAAAACCTAAAATTTTATGGTTTAAACACACACAGGTTAAGTCACTCCTGTGAACAAGTTTAGAGGCAAGAAGTTTAGAGCAGGCTGGAGGCTCCACGAAGTTACCAGGGATCCAGCCTCTGTCAATCTTTATGCTCCAGCATTCTCAGCACATGGCTTCTAATCTGCAGCTCACAAAATGGCTGCCTGAGCACTGAGCATCACAATGATGTCCTACATATCATGAAATAAAACTAGGAGTAGTAGAAAAGAAAAAAAAATACATCTTTCAGCTTAATCAGCATCCTTAGAGACATCTACCCAGAAATCTCATGCAGAGCATGAGATTCTCACTTGCTTCTTATTGACCAAAATTTAGAACACATTTAGTTCAAGAGGTTATGAAATAATGATCTTATAGCTAGGCACATAGCCACTTTAAATGAAATCAGAGCTCCACCTCTAAGAAAGAACAAGATTAGGGGATAGTTGGTAGAGCTAGAGGGGTCTCTGCCACAACTTCCATAAAATTCCAAGGGACATTTGCTTGTCAGTGGCAAATGTCCTCTTAATGTTTAATTATAAATATATTTAATATTAAAACATTGATATTAAATTTATACTTAATACTTATTACTAATTAATGTATATTTAATAATTATTATTTTATCAGTAATTAATATTAATGCTAAGTTAATATTGCATTAAAATATTACAATTAAAATAACTCTAAAATGTTGTCTTAATTTTCTTTTATATGATTTCCCAGTCTGAAACAAAAAAAAACAAATCATGACAGAATATGGCTACAAATAAGTGATTCTGATAGCTTCTTAGCCACACCTATGGTATTTGAAGTCAGCTATACTCACAAAAATAAAACTTTTAAAACATGTGGTGATAAACTGACTCAGTAAGAAAAGGTTACAGCTAGACACCTATTTGCCAAAATGACCTCAGGATATTTGCTTAAACTATCAGGTATATTCAAGTTGTCTTTCAAACATAGTTTGGTAAGTTTCTTGGATAGGGCTGACCAAAACTAATGTTATTTTATGAAAATGTGATTTTTCACAATTATCAGTTAGCAAAGTAAATTTAGTAAGTAAAGTGGCAATGACAATGTCATTTATCTAAATTTGGTTACATTATATGTCATTGTTTACCCTCCAATATATGGTACTACTCGGTATAGAGTTCATAGACAGTCGATTATCCAAGTCCATAAAAATATTATAGAGTTAGGTATTGCTGCATTGTGGGTGGTGAGAGGTGTTCTTGAATTTGGGTCACCAGCTGAGCCCAGATAAAATTAGTCTGTTTATATGTTGGAAAATGATTATTATTTTATTGTTGGTGTAAAGATTTGGGGTAATATAAGTGTAGTTATTATGCAAACACTATCCTTTTGAAGGGTTTTTAAAAAATATGTTCACTTAATTTTATCGGGCTTTACAAAATATGCAAGAGTCTACCATATGTTCTTAGTACTGCTTTCTCCTACTATACTACTTTTTTCCCCCCTTATATAATAGACAAATGCAGTGTCTGGCCAAATACAATGTTCCTTCAGATTTACTACAAAAGAAGATAAAAGAGATTAGAAAAATACTGCAATATACACTGTTTCATTACCCTAATTGTATTTAGCATTTGCAATTATTACAGGACTTTTATAACTAACATACTAAAAAAGAGGAGTTAGCTTTGCTGTAAAAATAAAAATCCTCAACTCTAAAACATCTATTTTGAGTACTTTCCAAATAACATATCACATGACATTTTCTACGAGTAAACATATGCATAGATATCAAATTTTATGAAATACTTTTAATAAATTCAGGAAGAATTGGAAATTCAGTAAGGTTACAAAGTGTTTAATGAAGCTCAGTTATAAAATTACATAGATTTTCATCTCTCTCAGTGGGGGTTCCCATAAAATTATTTTCACATGAAATATTAATATATGAGATTTGAATTAAGAAAAGGTAAATTGAATTGTATATTTTTCTCACTATAAATTTAATTATAGAAAAAATAATTCATAACTATTAACTTATTGACAACTGACAAATAAATCCACAAAATATCTTTTATTAACAAACTAAATTTGTAAACAGTCTGGTGGAGTTTCCTAAATTTCATCGATCATACAATTAACATTTAATTTGGGGTATAAATAGAGAATGGCTTTAAATTGTCTAAATAAAATAAAAAAATTTTCTGTGAGATAAATGTTGATACTTTAAAAACATTTCAAATAGCCCAAACTGCTTAATACAAATTCATTTCCCACACTTTCGAATAATTCTTCTAACACTTTTAGAGTGTCTTTTCTTGCTGAGTGAGAAATCTACCTTTGAACATTAATTGTACTTTTATGTTCAGATATAAATTTTCTCTTCCATACCTAAACAAGTATAAGAGAAATATGAAGACAGACAAACACATATACGTTAATGTTTGGCTAATGATTTTTAATTGCTCTAAGAACATTCTGTACCAACATTCAAGAATATAACTTATGATATTATAATATATTTCCAATTTATAATGTTACATTTTAAAAATTTTAGAACTAGGATCATTGTCAGAGTAGCATGTACATCAGATGACAGAAATTGCATTATCCTCCCCAAATTATCTTATAACAGCTATACAAATCATACATTATGAACACATTATAAAGTAAAATCTGACTTATTAAAACTTTTTTCTTTTGCTCCAATATCCCACTTCATATCAAGAAGAACCTTTAATTAGAAAACATAACTGAGAATAAGACATCACAACATTTAAAAGAAACCACTCATTTTTTCAAGTTAACTAGTTAATAGATTTTTTGAAAAAACAATTTTTATCTAGATGAGAAATTTCCATGTGACATATACTATTGTTTATATATTTATAGACTTTTCCACAAATGACTATTAAAATACTATTTAGTTTCTTTTTAGATTAGTAAAATATAATATCCTACCAAAATATTATACCTTCTAATGATTTATTTACTAATGTAAATAAATTCATTTATTCATCATTCAACAAATGTTTAGTCACTGTTGGTTTACTAGGTTGTGATTTTTTAATATATATATTTCTGATTTCCATCACTATTTCTGATTTCCCACTGTCTTAAAGTAATTACAAATGTAGACTGAGTATTAAGTTCCAATATGGATGGTAACTCATATTTTAGCATATTCAAAGTGCTAATCTCTGTGTTTCAGGGTTGCAACCTAACACCCTCAGGGTTAGTCGTCCAAATGCTTGGAGATGCCAGGCAAAAGGCACAAAGATAATGGGCTTCTGTCAAATTCTAGAATGAATGTTCTTGGCACCTGTGTTTATATTTTAAAAACAATAGTACATCATGTTGTGCAAACAAAACATATCTATGAGCCTAAATCAACCCATGGGCCTCAGGGTTGCAATTCTTTCATGGAAATACTCTTATATAATCTCTGCAGCTCAGGTTGCTGTGAGCCTGTTCTGGTCCCTGTCTTTCCAACAATCCTAGAATCCTAGAAACCTGATAACACACCCACATGGGCAAAGAGCCAAGGACCAAGCTCTGAAGGCTCCTGATAGAAAACAGTGTTGAGAGGGAAAAATGTAGTGAGAAATGAACTTATTCACCAAACCAAAGACTGCACCTGAAAATACTTAAAAATCCTTTTTAAGCCCACTCTGGTAGAGAGGATGCAATTCTCTGGCACCAAAGGAAATGTTTCTAAGAGCATAATTCTCCCCACAGTTTTGAAGAAAATGTTTAATTTTGTACATCTGAAATGCAAATTCATCTTTCATTAGCCTCCGCAATGCCCATCTCCCACATGCTCTTCCGCAGCACACAAAAAAATAAAAATTAGCTTTCAATTAGAAGATGCTAGAAAGCATACAGCACAGTCCTGAAAAGAGCAATATATAACATGCATATGAAAGAAAATGAACAAACAAAACCTTTATTTCTAGAGAGCATGGAAGTTATATCAGACAAGGAGAATTTAGGGGAGCCTCATAGTACCCTCATCAATACCTCCAATCAACAAAAATATTAGCAGATGCTGCTGTCATTGTACATGCCATAGACTTCTACATACGCACTTGCAGATGTTACTCTATCAAAAGTCACATTTATTTCTTTACGCATGTCTTCGCCAATGTCCTAAATTTGGGTTCCAGATGATCTAGAAACTCCAGCCCCTCTTCTTCCTGCCGGTCGCTGCAACAGCCTACCGAGCCAGCCGCAGAGCCTTTGCCTTCGTAGTTATAGGAACGAACGTAGTCTTCAGAATGTTTATGCTCCTCATCTTGTCCACACAGATACACCTTCTGTATCAAAAGAGAGCACATTTTATTATTTTTTTAAAAAACACCTAACCGTATTAGCATAAAAATGATGTCTTTGATTTACCTTTTACTGTTTAATTTTTAACCAGAGTGTGTCCTCTAATGGATTCCTACATATAAAAAATGCACATGATTGGTCTGTATTATAGTCATTCTTAAAGTATAGCAAATAAACAAATGCTCCTAGTGAACACATTTATGAAAATTAAGGCTACACATACAGCACAAAACTAACTTGTGATTTCCCATTTGACCATAAGATATGTAGAGTTGAAATTTACTTCTACGGCTTCCTCACATATTTGAGGAAAATCTATAGATTGTGATTCTTATATTTATTCACTATTATATATTAATAACTATAATTGCATAATATATCAAGCTGATTAATATCAACCTATACTGATTAATCTGAACATAAAACAAAACTAGTAACTAAAATACAAAATAAAAGCTTAACGATCGCTATCTAGTTGATTTTGATAGCCAAGACTTCATAACCACACAGAGAACTCAAGTATACTGAAAAAATGTTTATAAGTTATGATCCATTCATTTCTTTATAATAAATATTTCACTCCAGATGGTCTTCCTGATAATTTTTAGGGAAGAAGCCATCAGTCTTTTAACTTTTCTAAATACATCTACATATGCCACTCCTAGGTAAAGTTTTATAAACCATATTTTAAAAGTGGAACTGGAAAAGATCATTTTCCTCTTTGAATTTAGATCTGACATCCATATCTATGATAACTCAACATTTAAAAATATGATGAGTTCTAGGTGTATGAAGAGTAAAACTTTTGGGAAATCCTCCTTTATAACTAGCATTTAACTTCCATGTAATGAGAGCTTGAAGATGATGGAACTTACTTCGCCAAGCCGAGGCTGAGTGAAACTCTGCCAGTCCGTGTATGTGAATCTGCCGGTATCCGTCACTCCCTGCCCCGCTCCCTTGACGGACTCCAAAGTCTGATGTCCACCTCCTTTGACCATCTCAAAACTTTGCTGTGTCTTTATCCCCTGGCCACCAAGGGTGCCGACAGACATGCTCGTATCACAAATGTTAGACGTCTGCATGGGGAGTCTAATATTTGCTTCCTAAAAGTGAAGTTAGAATTACAAAATGAATAAATAAAATTGACACTAACAGTTTGCTTTCATTTTTTTCCCCACCCTAGGCAAATCACTTGTCTGCTATGCCTCTCAGTTCCCTATATATCAAATCAGAATAATAGTACCATGGGTGTTATGGGTTCAATTGTGTCCCCTAAAAACTCCTATGTTGAAGTCCTCTAGCCCCGAGGACCACAGAATGAGACCTTATTTGGAATTAGGGCCATCGTGGATGTGATCAGTTAAGATGAGGTCATACTGGATTAGGGTGGGTCCCTAATCTAATATAATCAGTGTCCTTATTAAAAGGGAAATTTGGACACAGACATGCACACAGGGAGAATGCATGTGATGATCTGATTAATGCTGCCAAAGGTTAGGAGAGAGTTCTGGAACAGAGCCTACCCTAATTCCTTTAGAGGGAACATGGTTATGGCAGCTCTAGCCCTACAATTGAATTGTGATGTTTAAATGATTTCAAACATCAGGGCTATTGGAAACTCTGCTTAGCATAGTAAGTGCTCAATAAACATTAGCTGTTATTATTATTGCTATTATTATGGAATAATCAAACTGTCATCATTGGTTCACCATACAGTTGAAAGGGAAGTGAAATTTGATTTACCATCACTTCTTCTCCAGGTCCTTCGGTGTTTGATACAATTAAATTTTGCTGGGCTACATCTTCCGGAAAACATTTCTTCACCGTTCTCTTAGCAGTAACACAGAAACATGTAAACAGAATACCTAAAAAATAAAAAAAGGTTGAAGTAAATACAGCAGTATTTTTATGCTGATGTACACTAAATTACTTTTAATGATATTTTAAAAGTTTTCAAAACTTTTTAAAATTTATTTCAAAAATTGAGAGGTCTTTGGGTCATACAATTTAAAATAGAATGGTAAAAAATGTATATAAACCATCTCTATCTTAGAGAGATAAATAATAGCTCTTGCTCCATGTCCAGAATTAATTTATATATGTGTTTTATTTCTTCTACATTGAAATGGTAATTTCATTTGACTGAAATTTAAGATAGCATTATTGGTATTTAAAATCATACAGTACACACTTAAAAGGCTTAGAACAACAAAACAAATATTAGGCATAAATTCATTCAAGAAAGGCAATTACACAAAATTCATGTCTCATTTTGAAAGTATCCATTAAGTAATATAGTGCTAAGAGGAATATCCAGTTTAACCTGAAACTCAAATCAGTGAATTAGGACACAGTAAAGACTAAGGGAAAAGTTTGTAAATGCAAATGTGATCTTTGCAATCAAGAAGTCTGAGAAAAATTGAGAGAGAGGATGGGAAGAATGAAGAGGGAAGGAGGGAGAGAGAAAGAAAAGAAAAAGAAAATGAAAAAGGAAGGAAGAAAGGAACAAAGCAAGGAAGGAGACCGGCTTAAGTGTGGGCAATATTGCTGTTACTTTTGCACCCCTAAGTAACAGTTTGCAGAAGGCAAAATCTTAGCATCCTTTGCATGGATTACTTTTCCTGGGTGGCTTCTATGGCAATTTTCCACTTAGAGGAGTTTTTTTTTACATCGTATGGTAAATCACTTTATTAATAATATGAAACACAAATATCTGAGCAAATTTTAGAACAACGTATTTTCACTAATTCTTTTTATATTTATATATTCTGTAAATAAACTTGGCTGGTTGAAAAACTATAATATTTTATATGGGAGGGAATCTTAATTTTATCCAACCTCTTCATTTTACATATGGAAAAATGAGTTCAAAGAAGAGGAAATGATTTACCTAATGTCTGACAGCTAATTATGGAAGAACTCAGGCTACCACTTCTGAAACTTACTTTAAATTTAATCTGCTATTACTGATAAGTTTCTTCTATGATTCAAGACCCCAAGTCATAAAGTAAATCCAAAATTTTTAAAAAGGACACATTTGCCAAATGTTATAAATATCACTGATTATAAAGAACTGTCATTTCAAAAATGTTAGATAAAACTTCATCTAACACATTCTAGATAATTATACTTAATATACTTACATAACAACAATGCAGAACCCAACACCATGGCAAGAATAGCCCATCTTCCAAGTATTACATTGGATAGTTTCACATCTCTCTCAAGTTTAGCACCCATTCTACACTCAGATGGAATTGTACAGTCACATACTCTCACTGTTAACTCATGTTTTGCAGCTAAACCATGTCTGTCTTTTATTTGGATAGGCACATGATAATCATTATAATCAAGATCTTGCCGTTGACGAAGAATGGCAGCTCTTCCTCCTAGAAGGAAAAAAGAGAGAGAAGATATATTGATATGACCTTTCAATAGCAATATTATTCCTACTTGCTATTCTTCTGGGAAAAATTAATTTAGAATGCTCTAATGGTTCATATTTCTTTCTTAAAAATGATTTTGATTTCTCAGAAAACCTGGAAAAATAACTGATAATGCTTTATGCATTAGATGTTACTCAAGGGTTAACTTAAAATGGACATATGTTTTCTTAAAAGATATTCAGAACAAGAGTCTAAGCTTAATATAACTACATTAATTTTTTAAAACCAAGTGATTATCCTTTTCTTAGGGTCAATAATTTCCTAAAATGAATATGTATTTATTAAGATAAATTAAAGTGAAAGTTAAGATCATCACCCATCTTGAGTCCCTACTGATTACAAGATTTAGCATGATTACATACCATTCTTTTCTTCCAGAGTCCATAGTTTCCTGGCAGAATTATCCAGAAGGAATTGAAAAGGTGGGCCATTTTCAGGCCCATCTGGATCTACAGGTTCCAGAAGAGCAAAATCCTTATCTTGCCGACAAATGGTCACTTCTTTTTCAATTTGTGGTGCGTGATCATTACTGTCCTCCAAATGAACTACTAATGTTCCAGTACAAGATCGGCCAACTAAGATAAAATACAGATAGGTCATTTCTTCACTTAAAAATGTGTTTATATTCAATAATTTATATAATACACAGTTGCCACCTGCTTTCTACTAGCAGTCTGAACTGGAATTTGCATACATGCTTCCTGGATCTCAGACACCATTACTACAAAACAGTGACATGTCATTCTTCCTTGAAGATGGGGGCAGGATCAGACAATCTCTTCAGGTGCTTCACGAAACTAAAAGATGTGAGATTATTAGGAATATCACTACAGAATAACTTGTTGAAAATAAAATTGGTTTCTTACATCTTTCTTTATGAAGAGCATATATTCACCCTTAGAATACAAAGCCTTACATTTGGCCCCCAACCACCCTCTCAGCTTTTTCTCCTTTTCCTCGTGTACATTTTGCTCAAACCTTACAAAACTTCTCATTAAACCCACTAGGTACACTCCTTCCTGTCTGCTTTGGTATATTCTGTTGCCACTGCCAGGAATACTTTTCTCCTCTTCTTTGTCAGATAAAATCCTATTATCTTCAAGAATGCACTCAAATACCATCTCTTCATGAAATGCTGTGACTTACACAGACAACGGTGGCATATTCTACTGTTTCCTCAGAATGATTTGCTCATACCTTGGCTCGCACTGAATTGTGAACATAATAGTAACATAGTAACACAGTAAGTATTGCTCTTGACAGTTTAGTTATCTGCCCACTGTTTCTTGGCTGACTATAAATTAATATTAACACATTGAACATAATATAGTTACTAAGGTTTTTATTTTTTTTTTGAGACAGAGTCTCACTCTGTTGCCCAAGCTAGCATGCTGTGGCATCAGCCTAGCTCACAGCAACCTCAAACTCCTGGGCTCAAGCAATGCTTTTGCCTCAGCCTCCCGAGTAGCTGGGACTACAGCATGTGCCACGATGCCTGGCTAATTTTTTCTATATGTTTTGTTAGTTTTCCAGCTAATTTCTTTGTATTTTTGGTAGAGATGGGTCTTCCTCTTGCTCAGGCTGGTCTAGAACTCCTGAGCTCAAATGATCCACCCGCCTCAGCCTCCTAGAGTGCTAGGATTACAGGCGTGAGCCACTGTGCCCGGCTATTACTATTTTTATACTTGAAAAATTTTAATTGAATAAGTCAGGAAAAAAGCCCTAGCAGGATTTCTAAACATTTGCGAAATATAAGCCCTACCCCGAAAATAAGACCTAGTGATGGGCATGGCTACACAGCATATCTGCACAACCCATGCATTTCCTCACAGAGCAGCCCTTCTCATCTGCCCCATCTTTATGCTACTCTAAAGAAGATGAGCAGCCCTTCTCATCTGCCCTATTGTTACGCTACTATCCCAGAGGTGACCGGAAAAGTGCGGGCAGCCCCACCAACAAGGTTGGCTCCCCCTGTCAGGTCCTGGCCATCCTGTGCATGCTGCAAGCTGAGGCTTTGAGGGGAAAATAATACATCCCCTGAAAATAAGCCCTAGGGTGTCAATTCTTGAGGAAAAATAAATATAAGACCCTGTCTTATTTTCAGGGAAACATGGTATATAAAGCAGTGCTTTCTAGGTTGACAGCAGGAAAGCCAGCCTTACTGACAAACAGGATGGACATAAGAAACACAAAACAGTAAGTTGGATTCCAAGAAAGCTAGATAGAATACGTAGATCATCATTCCAAAATACTTATGGGCATCAAAACAAAATGGTCACATATATATTAATTGATTAAAGTTCAAAGAAACAAAATCCTTCATATCACCATACGGCTTTCCATTAAAATTTGTAAGATCCTTATTTTATTTTTTCTTGAGTACATGTAGGTTATCCATAACCCTGAGACATAGATTTGTACAGTCAAACTTTGTTTTTTATTTCCTTGTACCATGATCATTGCCTTACAGATGTTGTCTCTTAGCACCACAAGGCAAAGCTAACTTTTTATGTCATGTTCTCCATAATTTCCTTCCCTCCAAATAGTATTTCATTTTCCTTTCATCAAGTCTCTGCATTCCTGTGAACTCTCCTCTTCATCCTTTAATCTGGGCAACTCTGAACTGATCTCCACCTCTGACAATATCCATACGTCCTTATATGAGGAAGGTTTTCATACCATGGAATCTCTTATGAAAATATAATAATCCTTTAATTCATATCATGTGAGGACTTGACCTTATCTTATGATTCCTGGTTTCCGTGGCAACTTGCCTAGTACATGGAACTTAATAGACAATCAACATTTGAGGAATAAACTAATAATATAAATGGCATGATTGTCATCACGATTGTGTTCTTGAACTATTTAGATTTCATTTCTAGTCGTAAAAGAACAGCAAATCACCACCAAGTATAGAATAGTTGCAAGTTAACTGCATTTCTCACCTAATGTTTTCCCCCATTATTTAGCAGGGTTTTTTTTTTTTTTTCCTGTCTATTGAAAGAACTCCATCAAAAGTATGCGTGAGAGGTATCAAGAGAAAAGAAAGATCACATGTAGGTGATTAAGTAGCGATATTCACATGTAGGTTTTCTTACAGAGGAAGTTTCAGATTTTCAAAATCTGAATGTTTTGGGCTCATGGGAACAGTTCTTAGAACTGGTCACCTCACTAATTAGGATATGCAATACATTATTTTCATTCCAAAGGCAAGAGGAAGGGATCAAGGCTGAGAGAGAAGATAAAAAAAAAAAAACCTAAATGCAGTAGATTCATGCATGAATCAGCTTGCCCTTCCCATATAAATTGTAAGCAAGAGGCACCTTAACTCTTTGTCTCTCTTTTAGGAAATGTGGCTTCTGTTTTAAAACACAGAAAAATGTAGAAGTATAATATCTGAGAAAAACGTCTGTATTTTATTACAAAATATCAAGGGACAAAATGAATAAACATGAAAATTATCACGCCAGGTGTGGTGGCTCACGCCTATAATCCTAGCACTCTGGAAGGCTGAGGCGTGCAGATCGCTCAAGGTCAGCAGTTCAAAACCAGCCTGAGCAAGAGCGAGACCCCGTCTCTACTAAAAAAAAAAATAGAAAGAAATTAATTGGCCAACTAAAAATATATAGAAAAAATTAGCCAGACATGGTGGCACATGCCTGTAGTCCCAGCTACTTGGGAGGCTGAGGCAGGAGGATCGCTTGAGGTTGCTGTGAGCTAGGCTGACACCACAGCACTCTAGCCCGGGCAATAGAGTGAGACTCTGTCTCAAAAAAAAAAAAAAGAAAAAGAAAATTATCACTACTTACTTTCGACTTGTGTTAATTTCCATAAGATTTGATTTGCATTTATTCATACCATTACTCATTCCTTCTAAAGAAATTCAATGATTCTACAGAAGAAAACTATAGCATTGCTGTGTCAGCTAGTTTGTTCTGAACATTCAGCATATGTAGATAAAAACAGTGAAAACTTTCTTGGATTAGACAGTCAAAAGAATAGATTGTGTTATAAGAGCCCAAGTTCATTTATCATTATTATTTATGGTAATTTGTCTCAAATGTGTAAGTATGTAATTGATATGATAAAATGAAAGAGTGTAAATTTCATTTTTATCACTCTCTTTTAATATCTATTTTGTGTATTTTTATGATGTATACAATATATTAGCATAGTAGTACATGTATATAAACATACTAGCAAATGTTTTTAAACATATTTATAAATACATATTTAAATATATATTAAAATGGTTTACTGATAGGAGTATATGTTTAAAAGGGTTTCAAGATCATGACTTTACTATATTTGGAAGACATTCTTCACAGAATAAGTTCTAATATTAACCCTGGAGAGAAATTGCAAACCACAGCAAAAGACTTAAGTCATTATTTGATCATTTCTTTAAGAAATAGAATAAATGATTTGTTCTTCATTAAGAGGAGCTCAGAACACATCTATCTTGAACCCAACTTCTTTAGGTAGGTTGAACCCTTTCAACAGGTTCAAATCATAATAATCTAAATCTGTAATTCTGAAAAACATGGAGATTCCCGAGTACACCGCCTTTTCCTCAGCAAAAATTAAATAACACATAAGGTCTTCGAAACCTTAGTCGTTAGCCATTCACCAAGCTCATAGCTTTGCATTACTGATGCACTGAGCCTAAATTGGGTGGTGTCCAAGAAAATGAGCAATAATAATGCAAATATTATTTGAATTAAATATTGATCTGAAAATAAACAGATTTCACCCCAAACTTTCTTAAAAGCATATCCTATAGTTATATTTTATTTCTAGAAAATGGCACTCACCTGCATCCATTGCAACAACTGAAACATTGTATTGGTTGTTTTTTACAAATTTTGATTCTCTGTCCAATACTTTTAGAGTTCTCAAGTCACCAGTGTATTCATTAATTTCAAACCAGTTATCTACATCATTGAACTTCTGATACCTAATTTTTAGAAATCAAATGCAAATGATCAAATTGAAGAGGGGGCATAATCTTAAAATTTGTCAATTTGAAAATACATAGAAACATTTCTGAATTTAAAATCAACTTATATCACAATTAAAATTAAGAAGCTTTTTGACAAGTAAGTTACCTTAAGCCTTCCCCATTGCGTGATTCTGGGTCCAGAGCTTTGTATCCAAGGAGCTGTTGGCCAGCCGGGATGCCATCTCTACTCTGAATAACTTTTACTGGTGGATTGCATTCAGGGCCCTCATCACTGTCTTTAACTTTAACAGTGACAGTTGTAGTGCACATTGTAGGAGTTTGTGAGTTTGCTCCTTTAGAGAACTGTGCTTCATTAAGTACTCCAATTTGTAAAACAACTTGGTGATTGACTTCATAGTTCAATGGCTGTTCAATAAACGTACTTTAATCAGTCAATATATAACATACGGAAGACTTATGATTATGATTTCAAGTTTTCATACAAAGGGAATGTCATTTTTATGTTAAAAATGTAACCAAAACTTGGAACTAATATAGTTAAAGACTATTAATAAGCTTCCTAAAATGACAATACTGTCAAATGCAAAATTGTTGATTTTAAAATTCAACCAATTTTTCTTCTGCCTTCAGCAGACCCTGACTTCATTTTTTTCATTACAAGTTTAAACATTAGTAGAGATACAGGATAAGTGTTTGAAAAAAATTCAAATTATTTTATTAGTTATCATAAGTGGTAGTAACAGTGCTAACTAAAGCTCTTCCAAGTGTATAAAATACTTAAAGATGTGGCTATAACAGAGCACTTACTCTAAGTATCTGATTCAAAATAAATAATGATATTATTTAGCATCACCTTTTCAAAGCATGGTAGATTAGGGTCTGCTTAGTTCATGATCAAACTGCTCAATCCTAAACTATGTAATTAGAAAGAATCCTAAAACAGCATTTAAATGCTGAAGGAAAATCATGGGAAATAAATCTGGGAAGCAAGGAGGGGGAAGAGTGGAGAAAGAGGGAAAGGAAGGGAAGGGAAGGGAGGGTAGGTCGGGGACAGAGATCCCACCTGTTGACAGGAGGTGTGTCAAACAACTGCCAAGGGACTGCCAGTCTTTTACATTCTGGGCTTAGAAATGGACTCAACATTACTTCCACTGTATTCTATTGGTCAGATACTGCTCTGATCAATAGAATTACAGTGAAAAGTATCTACCCCCAAGATTCAAATGTCGGGGACAGAGATAATTAGAGTAGAAGTAATTCCCCCAGATCCAAAGGTAGGGGACAGAGGTACCACCCCTTGACAGGAGGTGTTTCAAAGAATAGCCAAGGGAAGGGAAGGGAAGGGAAGGGAAGGGAAGGGAAGGGAAGGGAAGGGAAGGGAAGGGAAGGGAAGGGAAGGGAAGGGAAGGAAAGGAGGAAGAGAAGAGGAAAGGGAAGAGTGAAGGGAAGGCAAGAGAAGGGAAAGTGAGGGAAGGAAAAGTAAGGGAAGGGAAGAGGGAAGGGAAGGCAAGAGGGAAGCTAAGGGAAGGGAAGGGAAGAGAAGAGAAGGAAAGGGAAAGGAAGAAGGAAGGGAAGAGATGGGAAAGGTAGTACAATAAATAAAGGACATTTTCTAAAAATTTTATCAGGAAAACACAATTTTTGCATAAAATTTCTAAGATCATATATTGTCTCCAAGAATTTAGTGAGGGAAGATACGCAAGAAGTCAGTTATAGCTATGGATAGAAGGACTCAAAAGGAATAAGGTCCAGTTAAAGTAATCATCCTTGGAGCCAGTAATTGCAATTAAATTTTAAAAATCCAAAAGTACTGGCCACCTGGAATAATTGGGGATTAATAGGAATAGCTGCTGAATCTTTAGTGCAACGATCTCCCTTATAAAATACATTATAGAGAGATAAAAGTAAAATATAATATGAACATGAAAGGAGTTGAAAAGTCAAGGTTTGATTTCAAATAGTGATTCTTCCATTTCTCTCTATTGTGTGTTCTTATAAAATAGGGATTTGGACAAGTGAGTGTTTAAGACTCTGTTTAAAGCTGATATCTGATTTAGTATTCAATAGTCAATATTTCTCTGCCTCAGTTTTCCTTATATAGAGAAAAATGAGTTTTGTATCTGACATGACTTTCCTCTAAGAGAAAAAATGAGCATAGAATAATAGGAAACAGAAAGTTTATATAAACCCATCAAATCATTTCAACCTTACATTGCAATATTCTAGTCATATACATACAGGAATTATTCTTTTAATTCAATGCATAAGTTAAAATGCTTTAAAACACGGCTTGATTGCTTTGTTTACCTTGACAACACACAACACTGCTTCATTTGTATTTGGATCTGTGCTAATTTTGAAGTGTCCATTTTCATTTCCCTGTAGGATCTTGTACACAGCCTTTGAGTAAGGAGTGTTTGGCAAATCCTGGTCATGGACCTTCATTCGTAAAATCTCAACATCAATTCTGTTTTCTTCTACTTCTGTAATATACTGGAAAAAAATGCCTTATTATTATAAATTTATAGCTTTAACAAGGTGGTTTTTTTACTTTAAAACTTGTATTTAAAGAAAAAGAAAATAAAGCGATGTGGAAATATCTATTCATTGGGAAAGATTTTACAAATTTCATGCATAGCTTCTTCTTTCCTAAACTGCTTCTTCATATCTTTTCCATTCTTCAAAGGCTACCCCATATCTTACCTTCTGTACTTCTCTGAGGTGATTTCTCTAATCATTCTAGCTCTTAGATGTGTCTCTTCTCTGAACCTGCACAATATTTACACTCCATTTCCAGTTTTTAGACATAGTAAGCACTTAACAAATGCTTTATATTAATATGTTAAACACTTATTATTTGTGGATAATTATAGCATACATTGAATTCTTATTTCTAGATGACCGGCTTTCATATCAATGTTTGGAAATTTACTTCTGATTCACAAGCAAACTCTTTAAGGGAAAAGTTGTCCCTTTTTTGAGAAATTAAATCACATCCTCCCCTCCAAAAAAGAAAGATGGTTACAAAAGCATAAGATATTAAAAGACTAAAAAGTGGTAAATCAGAATTTGTTAGAGATGTAAGGTGAATTTGTAAAAGAATGATAGACACTGGAACCTAATGGATCTAGATTCAAATCCTGGTTATTCCTTGTACATGGTCTATATGTGTGAGATCTTGAGCAAGTCACTTAACAGACCTTCCACTAACTCATAGGAAAGGTGGTATAAAACAGATCCTCACACATTGCAAGGATTAATGTAGACAACTACGTGAATGTGCCTATCACTGTACTTGCAGGGTTTTCCTTCTTTGATTTATACTCTGGTGTAGATTAATTAAAAAATGGAAGGTTAAGGCCAGGCATGGTGGCTCATGCCTGTAATCCTAGCACTCTGGGAGGCCGAGGCAGGCGGATTGCTCCAGGTCAGGAGTTCGAAACCAGCCTGAGCAAGAGAGAGACCCCGTCTCTTTAAAAAAAAAAAATGGAAGGCTAATTTGGGGGATGGACACGCTTGAAGCTCCTGCTCGAGTGGCGCGGCTGGGCAATATATGTAACCTTAACACTTGTACCCCCATAATACGCTAAATAAAAAATAAATAAATAAGAAAAAAAAAATGGAAGGCTATTCATCAAAAGTTCAAGAAAGGAGAACCATTTCCTGGAGGTATCATCATAAATATATATGTTGTTTACTGCCTAGGGGAAAGTTTTCTCATGTATGATACAAGAAGGGCTTATGGGGTGGTGGAGGGCTTGTCTGTACTACTGATCCCACAGTAGGAGAGTTGAGCGGAGGATATTAAGCTAGTCCCTTTTTCCTCTTAAGAAGTAGAAACATAAAGGACACCAGAGGGAAGGCCTCTTCTCCTTTACCCCATAAAAGGAATTTAAATCCAAGGAATAGAGATTACCAACCAAGAAAACATTGAACATATGAACTGGGTCAAGGGCTAAGAAGCCCTTCAGTAACCAAGAGCATGGCTATTTTCCTACCATCCAGAAATAACTGGCACTTCAATTATTTTTACAGAAGGCATATTTTTCTCCCTATGGTATATTATTTGTATTTAAATCAAATGTGTGATCTCATAAAATTATCAAATTCTACATTTGGTTTTTGAAAAGGTAAATTAATCTACATGAATGAGTACAGAAATATACTCACAGAAGTCTCTGTGAAATATGGTGCATTGTCATTTTCATCTGCAAGTGAAATAGTAATGGTTCCTGTATTAAATAAACCAAAAGGTTGGCCCCCCATGTCTCGCACTTCCATTATTAGCTGGTAAGTATCACATTTCTGAAAAAAAAGGAAAAGGTATATTTAAGGAATACTTCTGTTTCCTATAACTTGCAATTCTCATAGCCACTGTTTAGGCTGTGATTATTTTATAAATATTCATATATATATACATATATAATATATATATATTTAAAAACCATAAATACAAATACAGAACAAGAGATTAGACAATCAGTACGGTGACAAGCTGATATGTCTAATACAACATTTCAAAATCTAAAACTGCTTTATTTATAATTGCCCAAACTTGAACGCAACCAAGATGTCCTTCAGTAGGCAAATGGATAAATAAACTGGTAAATCCAGACAACAAAATATTATTCAGTGCTAAAAAGAAATGAGCTATCAAGCCATGGAAAGACATGGAAGGAATTTAAATGCATATTGCTAAGTGAAAGAAACCAATCTGAAAAAGCTACATACTGTATGAGTCCAACTATATGACATTCTGGAAAAGGCAAAACTATGGAGACAGGAAAAAGATCAGTAGTTTCCGAGAGTTAGGGAGGAGGAAGGGATGATTGGGTAGAGCACAGAGGATTTTAAGGGCAGTGAAACTACTCTGTATGATACTATCATGGTGAGTACGTGTCATTATACATTTTTTCAAACCCATAGAATGTACAGCACCAAGAGTGAACTCTAACATAAAATACGTAAACCACAGATTTTGGGTGATAATGAAGTGTCAATGTAAGTTCATCAATTCTAACAAATGTACCACTGTGGTGCAGGACGTTGCTAATAAGGGAGGCTGTAGTTATTGGGGGACAGGGGGCATATGGGAACTGTCTGTACTTTCCATTCTATTTTGCCATGAACCCCAAACTGCTCTAGCAAAATTTATTAATTTTTAAAAAATTACACATATTGGAGTCAAATAAATGTATTTCTTATAAAACAAAAATAAAATAAATGTAAAGCAGTTTTAGCATCCACAGATCAAATCAGGTCATTGACCTCAAGTGTGACCTTGTCTAATACCTTGTACTTTCCCAACATCTCTGTAGGGACAAAGGAAGTCTCCAGAGAAGCCCTAACCATAGCATACAGAAGCATACTTACAGAAGAGGCCACAGTGGCCGTATTGTAACTTATCTTGGGAGTTCATTTTCAGTTTAAAAATAGTTTAAAGACTAGAAAATTAGTTAATGAATTTATTACTTCTCTATCCAGGAAAGGTGTAGTTGTGGTGATGACTCCTGTATCTGGATGTATGGAGAAATGCTTTGGGTGATCTGGGATTTGCTGCAAGATTTTGTATTTCAGACGAGTATGTAGAGTGTCAGGTTCATCAAGGTCTATAGCAGTCACTTGTCCAACTGAAGTTCCTGTTTAGATAAATCCAATATTGTCAAAAATTTTAAATTTATAGTTTAATTATAAACAAAAATAAAATCAAGGCATTGCTGTAGCAAATTCCCCCAAAAGCCCAAGGAGTTTTACAGATACGTTGAGGAACGTGTAAATGTTCTTCTAAACTTCTCCAAGGAACCCCTTACTTGGGAACTTCAATTAGATGGCTACTGTGAGTTTCCACAAGCTTAGGCTAAAATGAAAGTTAATATCCAACAGTCATTTAAGAGAATTTGGAAAAGCAACTCTGATATCTTAAGATGTCAATAAAAACTAGTACTTCACATATATAGCCTAGAAAAGTCAAACCCTTTGAATTTCAAGTGTTTGTTAGAAAAATATCCCTTGACATCATAAAACCGACATTCTGGTATTTTTCATTATATCACTCTTCTTTGGAGTATTTTCCTTGCTTAGAAGGGAAGGTTGAAGTTTTTCTAAAAGTAGCCTTTCTCATATCCTTAGATAAATAATGTTAAAAACAATGAATCAATGAATGATAAAAAAATCTCTCATTTTGCTGGAAGATAAAATGGTTTTTGGCCCACTTATAACTCCCTGTTATATTCTCTACAAATTCCTGGCTAGTCCCATCTATACTGGACAACTAATTTCTCACAATGAAAAAACTGAGCAACTCTCCCTTCACTACAGACTCTCTAAGCATGCGCATGTAAACCAAACACAAACTTCAACAACAACCTCAAATAACTATTGCCAGAATTATAAAATCATGATATAAAAGGTAAACTGTGTGAAATTTTATTTTTTGAATATGCTTAAATTTAAGAAAATTTGCTCAGGGGAATTTAAGATCTTTCATAGTGATGTAATATAAAATGGGAAAAAAGGTATATGTTATCAGAAATACCAAAGAAAAGCACAAAATGTAATGATAAAATTAAACATTCTTAATGATAATACTTATTGTCAAATAATCTTATCTATCATACCATTTATAAAATGTGAACTTACCGGATCGGCAATTTTCAGGCACATTAAAAATGGTCAGTTTGTTTTCAAAATATGGGGCATTATCATTATCGTCTTCGACTTTGATTAAAAAAGGGAGTGGATACTCTGGTGCGTAGCCATCTGCGGTTGTTGCGTAGCCATACAGCTGAAAAGAAAAAAAAAAATCATCAACTTGTTCTCCAATGGCAAATTATACACAAAAGTGGAGGAAAATGTAACATTTAGAAAATCATCCAGAAAGGTATCTGTAACCAAGAAATGATGCAATAGAGACATAACACATAGGCACAATCTACACTGCCATATGGCTTCGGTCCCCTCTCAGTGTTACTTCTCATCCTTCTCCCACCAAGTCCCCTGCACTCCAAGCGCCATGCGTTCCAGGTGCCCTCTGGATTAACAGCATGCTGTTCTACTTGCTAGAATGCATGTAGTCTTTCCTACTTATGTTAATAACAAACATTTGTAACAGTTCATAAAAAATACAATACTATTTATTTATAGATTTATGTGTGTATAAATATACATCACAATTATTTCTGGGTGATTCAACTATGGGATCTTTTCTCTATTTATCTGAATTTTCTCATTTTTCTTTCATAAGCATGTATTTCTTTGTAATAAAAATGCTAATAAAAGCATGTACATTTCACAAGCTCCATTCCAAAATGACATTTCTTATTCCCAACTGCCAAGATTTAATGTCTTTTCCCTTTAAACTGCATCAAATTATTTCTGCAATCTCCTTATGTGGTTTGTACATAGTAAATGTTCAATAAATAGGCATTGAACAGATTTTCTTCACTGACAGGACCAATTAAACGTGCCCAGAGTGAACTCTGTATTGACTCAATTCTTTGCCATAACTAGCTCTTCTTCTTTTCCAACTGTAACCATTTCTAAAAAATGAACTAGGATTAAAATCTCAGATATCAAGTTCCTCCTCTCTCTTTAGCCTTATTAGTCAGTTACCAAGTTCTAGAGATTTTGGTATTTTTGTGTTTCTATCATCCAATTCTCTCTTCTCTTCCCATTGCCATCATCCTCATGTAACTCCAAATGTATCCTACATGTTGTTTTACCAACTTTCCTGCATTTGTTCTAACTGACCTTCCTTTCTCCAATCTATGTTGTACTCAAAAGTCATATTTTATTTTCATAAAGCACAACTGTAATCCTGATACTTCCTAATCAAACTCTCCATTGACCTACTTATTATCTGCTAAAGTAATCACAAAATCCTCACTATTATATGAAAAGGCAACATTTCTTCTTTACTGTTCATGCTAACCTGAAGAGGAAGGAATTTCCACTCCAACATTTTAGAGGGAAAGTATTAAAATAGCCATCCATGTTCTCTCTGCCCTCTTATTCACTTTTCCCCATGTAACTGCCAGGTGGGGTTTTCAATTAATAAAACAAAATTTGATTTCCATCATTCTGATTTCTATATCTTATTTATCAATAAATTCCAAACTCAGGAGTGGAATACAGGGGTGTATCATTACCATTCATCACCACTACCACAACCACCGGCATCACCTCTACCCTCATTGTCAATGTCACCATTACCATCACTGCCACCACCACCACCACCATCACCACCAGCACCATCACTATCATCACCACCGCCATTCCTGTCATCATCATCACCACCAGCGCATGCAGATGTCATACTGTTTACTCTTCCTAATAATCCCTCCCTTTCTCTCCATATATATTATGTCAATTTTTCTTTTTTTAAATGCTCCCATTTTTAGATTTTGGGCTAGAGAAACCTATAAAATGGTTTTATATCTCTAGTAGATCACAATTGTACTCAGGCATGAATCCTGAGACTTACTGATATTTATATTTCTGAAGCACCTAACACAGTAACACAGTGCCTAACATTGGATAAGTCTTCAATAAATAGTTTTTTGGATTCAGTTCCATCCATCTTTCCCTTTTAGGAAGACAAAATGCCCCTTAAGTTTGCCTTTTGTAAAAATTATTATGATAATTCTATTTTACCTCCTGTAATAAATTCTTCTACTTCAACATAATGGAATGAAAATGTCTCCCTATCTAACGTAAGTCCATTCTGCTGTAATTTACACTCATCTTTGCTAGTTTTTCTTTTCAGGGAAAATGAAGATCATCTACTTCCCACCATATGATGAAATAATAATATTGCTTGCTATTTGACTAGAAGTAAATATTATTTCACATTCTACTGATTTAGATTTGGTAATTTTGTTTCAGGCTCTATTCTGGTTTCTTCATTTGTTTTGTTTTTGTTTTGTTCTTGGTTTGTGTTTTTGTTTTTGTTTTTGCTATTATGAGCCACGTATCTCCAAAATGAGTCAAAATTGGAACCATTATTGTAAACAGAAAAATATAAACTAGGAATATAACTAAACATTCACACATGACCTAGCTCTAAAAGAATCTACTTATGTTCATATAATAGGCTAATTATAAATATTTTCTTATTTAGTCATGAAAGCAAGCAAAAAAGTCAACAAAAGTAATGGTTTTGTAGTCTACTTTCTATTTTTCTATATTAAAAGCAATAATAATATATATTTAAATGTTATACTGAGAATAACATAAAATCTTAGTCATATTTTTAGCTGGCTTAGAAAAGTGTCATTTAATGTCACGTGTGTGTTACTGTGATATCCTTCCCCTTTGAGTTCTTCTGTGCTTGTAGAACCTTATGTCTTTTAGCCCTTTCACATTGTATCTTGCTGAAATTGTTGTCATCTTTGGGAAAATGCAAACAGCTTGCAGTGAGAGGCATTCATTGCAGACTGGACAGAAGACGGGGGAAGTAGTAACATGAAAAGATGAGCAGGTATAGAATGTGAATTAGCAGTACATATATGAAGAGAATGGATAGATTTGTGTGCCTGGAAAAGAAAATGAACCTTACAAGATAGTAAGGTTCTGGTTGAATAGATAAGAATGGACCAGAGTGAAACTGACTTTTCTTTCCAAAGTTACAGATTCTCCCCAGTATTCAAAGAAGGGTGTTTGCATTGTGAATGTATTTTGCATATCAGATTAGACATCAGAACACTAAAGAGATGTGTAAAATTTGAAACAAACAAAAAAGGACTTACTTTACAGAAGAGTTAAAATTGCTATGGGGTGGGATAAGATAGAATAACATAAATTGGTAAATTTGTTTTGGATTACTAAAGAAATAAAATGGTACCCAAGGATCTCATTGCTGAAAAACAGTGAGAGAAAGAAAAGAAAGGAAAAGCACAGTGCTATGCAAGGGTCTAAAGCAATGGATCCAACCCTTATATACTTTGACCTTGGATGACTAGGCCCCATCCCAGAACAATTAAATTAGAATTTCTGGGCATGGGCTTAAGCATCAGTAATTTTTTTAAGTTCTCATGTGATTTATAATATATAGCCATGGTTGAAAACAATTGAGCTATTTTATTATAAAGAACTTAAAGCTCAATAAAACTCTTCGTTGTTTCCCCAGGATTCTACAGATCAAAATCTGTTCTTTAAAATTATGTTATATTAATATTTTCTACACTTTCAGTCCACCTTTACATCCCTTATTTTTATATACTGTCTTTCTCTATCGATGGCACCAATCAAAATTAGAAATTTATATTGTATGCTAATAATATTCTAAATATTATATCAAATATTTGATTCTTATAATATGCAAACAAGCAGAATTGAAAATATTAATAAACCAGTATAAAGATATAATTCTGAATTAATATTTCAGTAATCCTACCGAAAAGTGATCATATTGCTCACGGTCAACGCTGCGTGTACAAAAGATATCCCCAGTGTCTTTCTCTATGAAGAACAAATTGTAGGGCTCTTTGTCCACACCAGGTCCACTTAAGGAGTAAAAGATGGTGTAGTTTTGTGCAGCATCAGATTGGATCTACAGCAACAATTTAGGAAAAGAACAAATATGTCATGATAAATATCATCAATTTAACCTCTTGTGATAGTTTATTTTTTAGCACTTGCTTTCTTTCCCACTCACCGATTCTTTCTTTCTTCTACTTATCTATCCTCCGTCTCCCATGTTTCCAAATACTTATTTGTATTTTTCAATGTGAAAAGCCACACATTCTGTCATTTATTTCATCCCAACTTTTTTGTTATTTGCATATTTATAAAATTTGTGGAGTAATATACCTTACGATTTCTATTTAGTCTTACTTTTATATAACATAGTAACAGTTTCAATGATTTGGAATTATTTGGAATTGAAAATCATGTGATTAAAAATAATAGAAGTAATACAACTTTCCTTCCACAATTAATTCTTCAAGAATTGCATAATTTTAAAACTGACCTATGTTTGCATTCCAGCAACATGGCAGTAAGACAATCTTGCTCGGTAAACAGAAATATTTGCTATTATTTTTAAATGTTAATTTAAGTGAGAGTTGAATTATGAAAAATCTGTAGGCACATCTTCTGTACATGAGTGCTAAAAAGTCTAGCATAATATTCAGGTGAATTTGGACGTAGACCTAAGGGCCTCAGAAACTCAAAATATAAAACTTGTTTCTAAACGCCTAAATATGATTTCTTGAAGAAAATGGTAAAATATATTGGATCACTTCTATGTGACTCTAGTTCTGGTGAACAGATGATCCCCAAGTACCAGTAATTTAAAGCCCTGATTCAATATACAGTGCAATTCAAATGGGAAGTTTCAGCAACAAAAAATCTCTAACACATACAAAATCAAATAAGATGAAATGTACCTGCTGAATGTGTTGTGGAAATGGCCCCAGTGAGTTCTCCATCAGTGAACATGGAATAGGAGCCCATCGCCTCTTGCTACGCTTGAGGGATGTGTCTTTGGTATGTCTCTTCTTAGGAGCCTGTATTTGATGGGAAATAAAACAACACAGCATAGCTTATCATTCTTGGAACTGCAATTTTTCACATACACATCAACAAGGAGACAATAAGTAAGGCTTATACATAATATCATGGATAATCCCCAAAGCATTTCTATTTGTCACACACACACACACACACACACACACACTAAAACCTCAGACTGCATCATACCCCCCAGTTCCACCTATTTCCTGCTTTAATTAGTTAACCAACAAGAAATGTATAGCGCACTGGGAAAAATGCCACCTTCAGAAGATATAGGACCCCCCCCCCTAAAAATAGATAACCCATTAATAAATATTTAAGAGTTGATTCCACTAAGAATGGTGTAACCGAAATGTGTTGAAACACTTGCTACAGTACAACCATTTATATACCTATATAAAGACACAGGTCAGCATTTTTTCAAGTATACTTTATTTTATATCATGTAGAGACTCTTTACAATTTGGGTATTAAATATTTTATAAGCTTTAGGCATATTCTAAATTCAGTGAAGATTAGTCCTTGTAATCGAAAGGAATTTAGCTGGCAAATGTTCTTATAAATTGAATCACTTATTAATAAATTATTTTATAAGACCCAATCATTGGGCTGAATTTGATTAGAGTGAGATGTGAATTTCAGCAACCTTTTCTCTTCTGCTCCCTGAACCAATCACCACCACTCACTGCAGGAAAATGAGCCTAAAATCAAACAATCCTGCGGACTGGCCACACCTCCACTCTTTGAAGAAAGTGACTCAGTGAGATTTTAGATTAAGATGGGAATAAGCTGTAGATGATCTCTTCTCCTTCTTAAAGAGACACTCAAACCTACAGTCCATTGAGAGAGGGCCACCCACAGGGTGGTGCACCATTTTTCTAGTCGCAATCACTTTTCTCTGAATGTTAGACCCGCCCCTGTCTTGTCCTGGTTCCTGGGGTTGGTTGCTCCTATTGCCACACCTAAAAAACACTCTCTTCAAGCCTTTGATATTCTTACTTTGCTCCCTGGCTTCAGAGTTGTTCATTTTATACAATTAAGTTAATAGCCCTACCACTCCTTAACAGTGTAGTCTTTATTTATATTAATTCCAAGTGGAAAAGACAAACAAATGATCATTGAAGAAAAATGATTTTGTCCTGAAAGGAAGTATATGAAATGAAAGACTCTTTGGAAGCAGATTGATATACTCGGCAACTTAAGTCCTTGCCTACTGTACCTTGTTGTCTCTTGCTGACAGTACAACTTCTATCACTTTTTGTTCCTGTCTCTGCCTGTCTGAGAGAAAAATGGAAAACCTCTTCCTTTCAGAAGACAAAATGAGGTCATGTGTTGTGTAAATTGAGCCATCTTCTAGAATTCTGAAGGCAGGGTCACTGGACAGGATTAGGCTGGCCGACTTGAGACACTCCTCCAGATTCACTGCAGGGAAGAAATGGCACAGCAATTTGTCAGATGAAACAAGAATAGAACAAGTTTTACAGGAATGACAACCGGGAGTCAGTGCATGAGAAACAGAAGAGGGAAGTTACACACAGAATGTCATGATATTCTAAAACTTAGAGGCCATGAAAATTACATAAATTAATGGAATCACATTTTCCACTACTTTTATCATAAATTAATTTAAGAAATAAAATATTTTCCTAGTGCCACTGGATTTATTCTCATTACTTTTAACTCTGAGTTATGGGCTTATGTGTGTGTATAAGTAGTATAACCATAGGATGTCGGTAGATTTTGAACTTGTTTGAAATAATTTTTGATAATTAAAATGACCTTACCACAAATAAAATTAGACTATTCTTAAGTAATATTTCTTAGTAATATTGCAAATAATCCTTCTGTAATACCTTTTGGAGGTTTAATAAAGCCAATGATTAACATGCATTGTGGTTGTTGTCAAAATATTTCCTTTATAGATTCATATTTAACATATTTAGTGTATTTATTATGTGCCTTTAGCATGTGAACTGTTTATATTAACTGAAAACCTTAGAGTGCTGGGCAAAATATTGTCATTCTTAGAAAGGATACTACTTCTGTATTCAAGGTGCATTTTTCTAGATGTGAATTCAAAGCCAATGAAAAGCTTTAATGAAAAGAATGTTACCTTTGGACTCAGAACAACTAATCTATACTTCAGGGATGGCTATGGAAGTAAGACCCACTGAAATTTTATTTGCTTTCACAAGTTATTCTGTGAAATATATCACATCCATTCTTGGTGGATAATTTTTCATTGTACAACCTCAAGTACAAATTTTATTTGGGGTATTTAACTTTTGACACATACATTTTGTGTCTGATCAATTAAACAATCTTGGCTTTGGAATTTTGGCAGCACATTAGTTTATATTAATTAAAATATGCTTCTAGTGTTGGTGTCTTGGTTTGTTTCAACTAAGTTAATTTAGCCCTCTGATGTTTGCTAATTTTTCTGGCAAGAAAAGTATACAGCTAATTTTGGAATTTTAATTATTTCTAACCACTACCAAAAAACAAGTGGCCTATCTTTTGTTGTATGTCCAATTTTAATGCCAAGTAGCTACTATATGGCTTTTATCCCAAACTTTACAAGAGCAGCCTAAAGCTAAATGTAGCAAGTTACAACTAAAAATTCTTAATGTAGTTTCTTACCTCTGCCTACAAGTGTTTCAGCCTGAAGATGAGAAGGAACTCGAAGAGAAATTTTCTGACAAGCATCGCAAAATAGTATTGGAACCTCAAAAAAAAAAAAGAAAAAAAAATCAGGAATTACATTGGATCATAAATTCTCAAAATACAATTTTGACTTATTGATAAAAATATTGTCAATTTTGAAAACAAATTAATCTTTTAATCCCTTAATTTTTTTCATGTTCATTTTCAAAGGAACCAGCAAAGACAATGGCATAAGGGACATCACTAACATTTAGTATGTAGGAAAAAATTAAGTGAACCGTAGTTCTTAGGACCTAAATCATGTTGTATCATTGTATTGTAAAAAAATGTGTTACAAACCACTGGTTTTATATGTAGGTTATATATCTCTAAGACCATTAATAAATGTCATTCTGATTTTTTAGCATGAAGAAAGTACTTAACTCTAGAACATAATAATCCCATATCTATAATAATTCTCAAACCATCATTTTCACTATTTGAGGTTATAGTTGATGAAATCTAAAAAATATTTGAGGCTCTTTTTTAAATTCATAAAGAGTAATGCCGATAAATATTCATAGTTTTCAAATCACTTTTTCAGACTGACTTAGCAAAAACATCAAAGTCGAAATGATCTCAGATTACATAACTAGTCTAACAAGAAATATATTTAAAATATAGAGAATAGTTTTCAAATGGATAAAGATTTTTAATTAATAGTATAAGTATTGTTTTTAAAAGCTAGGTAGTTCAAAGAAGAAAGATACTATCTAAAAAAGAAAAGAAAAGCTAGTATTTCAGAGGTATCTATGAGTGAAAAACATATTTTACTTCTTTTTCATGGCATTTTCTGTTGATTTGCTTTTAATTCCCTTTATCAAAATTACTGCTTTTTTATTATTTAAATATAAAGTGGGGAGAGCTAGATTTCCCAGAAACATATCAGCCAGTTTTATGATCAATTTCTCTCTGAAGACATTTCTCGAATTATTGGACCCATATTATTTGTGAGCAGGAAAGAGAAGGATATGCACTTCTTTTCCAACTCAAGTCTATTGGACATATTGTAATAGCCTTTTTAAATAGTTTGTAATTTTATAAATCTCTGCCTGGCAGACAATATGAGAAGCTGGAATTTTAAAAGTCAGACTTCTGTTCAGTTTTAGTTTAAATAATCACCTTTTAAAACATGAGACATTCTCATTTATTTGACTTTTTAAAATGTGTTCATCCCTAATGCCAGGAAATGCACTAAATTATATATAAAGAACTTTGTGAGCATAAAGCATTCCATTAGTAGTGGTCTAAATATATAATGTGGAAACAGTATTTTGTAATTAGGAATATATTTATCATATACATACATATATACCTATATAAGCATATACCTGTACATATACCTATATAGGTATATATGTATGTATATATACAGCCATGTGTCACTTAACAATGGGGATATGTTCTGAGAAATGCCTTGTTAGGCAATTTCTCATTGTGTGAACATCACACAAACCTAGATGGTAGAGCCCACTACACACCTAGGCTATATGGGATAGCCTATTGCTCCTAGGCTGCAAACCTGCACAGCATGTTACTTACTGAATACCGCAGGCAATTGTAACACAATTAGTAGTGTAAATAAATAGTAATAATTTGTGTATGTAAACATATTTAAACATAGAAAAGGTAGAGTAAAAATACAGTCATAAAAGATAAAAAATGGTACACTTGTAGTGGGCAGCTCCATTATGAACTAATGTGACCACCATTGTATACACAGTCCATAATTGACTGAAAAGTTGTTATGGAGTGCATGACTATACACACACACACACACACACACACACACACATGAGACATTCTTGACATTCTCATAGGATATATCCACTCCCCCTCTCTCACCCTCATCTTTTCTCCCTGTCTTGGACCCCACCTGGATGGTCCTCCCTGTGCAGGCAGACCCACTGAAGATTTCCATCCATTAAGCACTTACTATGCCAGTCTTGAGAGGAAATCAGCAGCTAAGCGATTTGGAGGGAATTGGGATCAGACACCCTTTCAATCAGTATGGGGGGCAGGAATGAATGAGTAAGGTATGATGGATCAAGGGATACTGGACACAGCAGGGATCAAAAGCAAAATAAATCTGGCTGGAATCCCTTGCAAAATTGGTACCACATTTGACCTAACTAGTACCAACTCAAGATGATCTGACTTCTTCCCTCCTCAAACAGTTACAGGATGAGAAGTCAACCTGCATCATATACATGCAAAAATGTTCATTCCCCCTACAGTAAAACCTTCAAATTCTGAAAATATAATTTGAAGTTAAAATATTTTGCTAAAAAAAAAAAAAAGAAAATTCACAGCTCAGAAATGCCAAATGGAGATGTGAGATAATTCCCCTCTTTCCCCCTCTCCACCAAAGAAAAAATAACATCTTATACACACTTCTAAAGCTATTAAAAACCCAAGTGGAAGCCAAGTTAATGGTATTTTCAGTGACTGTCACACTTCTATTATTTTTCTTAAGTTAAAACACTTGCTTAACTAAGAGTTTTGCTCTTTCTCTTGGCCCTTCTTGGTAAAATTTTAAAAGTCCTGGATAATTTGCAGACTCACCAAGAATCTTTTTCCTCGTTTTGCAGCTTGGTGGAACTATGTTAAATAACATGCACATGCGCTTATGTAAAGACTAGTAGCAAAAGCAAACCTCAGAACCTTCTGGGCTGAATGCCTAAGGAATGAATTCATTTCACCACTCCTTAGAAAAACACCGCAGCAGCATCCAACAGGGGATTCCCTCAAAAAACTTTAACATCCTGGCAGTGGGTGCTTGAGAAGTAAGCCAAACACTTCCCATGCCGGATCCCAAATCTCTCAACTCTTCCCTGAACTGTCCTCAGACCTGTTTTGATTTTCCCAGTCTTGTCTCCTCTGCCTCCCATCCCCACCCAGAGTCTCTTTCGGACCCAAGCTGAAAGGAGGAAGCAGGTAGTAACATGCTTGAATTCCCTAATCCTTTGGTTGTTACTCACCAGGAGAGAGAAAAGGAGCTGCTTACAGAAGATGCTCCCTGGGGCAGCGGAGGCCACAGCCATCAGAAGCAGTCCCAATGGCCAGGGACGGTGACCAGAGACTAGGGCAGCCTGGGACGCTCAGGGCGGCTAAGCAGATGCTGGCACTTGGGCAGGATGTGCTGCTGCCACCTTGGCGCAGCTGCGCTTGGTTTGGAAGAGAGTCAGGAGGCAAGTGATAAACGATGGGAGGAGGAGCAGCAGGAGAATTGCTTTCCCCCCTATTGCCTGGCCCGTATCCTCCTTCCAGTTCAATTACCTCTGAATGCAAAGAGGTTTTCCTACGAGTGAGGAGGGTGGGGTACAAGACACCCCAAAACCCAGTCACTAGCTCCTCCTCACAGCAGCTTTCAAAATTTCTTCTGCCACTTAACACATAGGCAGAAGCAGGAGGGAACACCCTCCATCCTCAGCCCTCCTCCCTTTCCCCCCCGGGTTGATGCTGTGAAGTCCTCCCTGGTGATTACCCACTCCCACAGCCTCCCCTCCTTCTTGGCCTTATTAACCTGTCTTGCCCCCGGGTACAAACATGAACTGTGCACAAACTCCAAGCAAGGAAGTGATGCCTCCTCGGCTACCATTGGCAAATCAGGGGACATACGTGTGTGTAATCACACGCATCCGAAGTTATCTCCCCATCTAAGCGTTTAGGTGTAGTCTGTCACACACAGTGGTAGTTCTGCCAGAGATCTGGCATTCCAGTTTAAAGCAGCAACTTCGTAGAAGCATTGTGTCTACTCCCTATCATCGTCTGTCCATTGTGGTTTGGTCCTCCAGGTGTTACAAGGAGCTTACCCGAGGGTACAGACCTTGTAAAAGTAAGAAAATAAAAGAATAGCTGGCATGTAATTTTCTTATTGCTTTCTTTTTGTTATACAGGAAGCCATTGTTTTCCAGCCTTATCTTTTTTCAAGGGCAGCTATGATCTGTGAGAACAAGTCCCTTTAAAATCACTCCATTCATTTTAATTGTACATGACATGCAGCGTATCCTAGCCTGGTGGTACAATAATGCCATCAAGTTTAGGTTTTTTTTAAACACTAATAACTCTTGCAGTGAGAACTTTTAGCATCATTTTTCCTGTGCCAACTTAGCGAGCTACGTGATACCAACAGCACTCAATGGTAGTGATGGAAGTTAGAGGAAGGAAGGTAAATATTTTCAAATTTTTATTGCACAATTTTGGTTATAGAGAGAGAACTAAAATTCGTACTTACTGAGACACTGATATAAATCGGAATCGATGACAGGCATTCGAAAGAATCCTGCCAACAGCTCAACAAGGGCTTCTTTTAGGAGATGGTGAAACCAAAGGAGAGTAAGTAATTGCCTTTTGCCTGTGGACCCATAACAAGTGAAGAAGTGGACGTGTGAACCCCATCTGCCACTAAGTGCTACTCTTTTCACCGTCATGCTATTTTATGACAAATACATACCAATATATTGAAGAGGAGAAGAAAATGATGATCAGCTATATGAGTATGCTGAATAGTTTGAACAACAAGGCAGTTTGAGACTAATAAAATGTATTCGGAAGCAGTTATAACCTACAGCTGTTAATAATAGCCCATCATCCGCAATACTGTGACTTTTCCGGTCTCTTTTGTGAGAGTCATTATATAGTCAAATAAAATGGTGGTTAAGCTATTTACTTTATAAATTTTTATACATGAAACTACTCTTGCTGCTCTTGCTACTTTTATTTCTATCTCATGTTCAACTGAAAAGTAATGATACAGCCCAACAGTCATGCTGCTGAAAAAGGAGGGATGAAAGATTTTCTTCTGCTTATCTGATAGTGGGACCAATTTCTTCTTGTACATAGAGGTAGAAATAATAATGTAACTGCTTCTTTGGAATTAGAGGCTGAGAGGATTTGGAAAATAAATGACCCTAAAGAAAAAACAAAAAGATATTTTGTAGTATTTTACTGCAAAGGGTACACCCACTAATAAATATATTTTGTGCCTGCATTGGAATTTGATGCAATTGGGAAATTATAGTCACTTTAATTAAATATTTTTATATTTTATATTTTGAGAGAAAAAAGATTGGGAATATAGAAACAGGAAAAATAATCTAGATGAGTATGTGTAGATCCAAGTATAATTCTGTGTATATTTAAACATAATTATCTAAGTATTAAATATATATAATTAGATAGATAGATGGATAGATAGAGAGAGAGAGAGAGAGATTCTTGTAGCTTAAAGGATTTAAGACCCAAGTTCCTGAACCCTGAGTGGGGGAGTAGAGATACATTTCTCAGTTAATGAAATTATCATTACCTCTCTTTATAATATTCTCCACTGAAATGGGAAAGAATGGAATGACAAAAATTAAATTGATGATTCTGGGAAAAATTCACCTGTATTGGCTGTTTGAAGAGATGCCAGTCACTGGCTAAGTTCAAGTTAATACAAAATACTTTCAGTAGTTCTGGAAAATTGACATTCTTGATTCTACTTCTTCTCTCTCTCTTTTTTCTAAGAGACAATCTCCCACTCTGCACTGTCACCCAGGCACTGTTGCAATCATGGCTCACTGCAGCCTTGAACTCCTGGGCTCAAGGGATCCTCCTGCCTCAGCCTCCCAAGTAGGACTACAGGTCTGAACCACTGCTCCTGGTTCCTTGATTCTACTTCTTTTAGCCTAACTTCTGCATGCTCTCTTCTCCCATTATCTTTCTTTCACAAAAGTAATAGAAAAAGTTGTACATGTTAACCTCAAATCATTGGTTTGCAAATTTGTTACATCAATAATGTTTCTCCCATATTTGCTACTTGCACACAAATGTTTCCTTAGGTTTTTTAACCAGTTATAGGAAAAGAAATTATAATTATAAATTGATGACTCTCCCTTAAAATTGGTTCTGTCTTAAAATTAAGATGAATGAAAACAAACAGTATCTCTTCCAATTTCCTGCCATCAGATTATTCAGTAAGAGCTCTGTCCTAGTCTATTTTTTGTTGCTACAACAAAATAGGACAGACTGGGTAATTTACAAAGAACAGAAGTTTATTTGGCTCATGGTTATGGAAGCTGGGAAGTCCAAGAGCATGGTGCCAGCATCTGGTGAGGATCATCCCATGGTGAAAGGCAGAAGGCAGAAGTGAGTATATAAGACAGACAGAGAAGTGGGCAGAACTTATCGTGTTATCAGGAGCCCACTCCCATGATAACTAACCCACTTCCAGGATAACAGCATTAATCCATTCGTGAGGGTGGAGCCCTTATGGGCTAATCATCTTTTAAAGCTCCCACCTCTCAACACCGTTACAATGGCAACCAAATTTCAACATGAGTTTTGGTGACGACATTCAAACTATTGCCAGCTGTAATTTTTTTTTCTTATTTAATTTGGTGAGGACATTCAAACTGTTGCAAGCTCTGATTTTATTTTATCTGTATGTTTGTTTATTTTAACCTGTGTCTAAATTAATAGGTTTAAAAGATTCATAGTGTAGTACAGTGGTTAAGAAATTGGACTTGGGAGCTAGACTGCCTGGGTTCAAATCCTAACTTTACTACTTATTAGCAATATAACCATAAGCAAGTTACTTAACTCTTCTCTGCCTGAGTCTCTTTATCTATAAAATGGAGACAATAATAGCTGCTAATTGATAGGTTATTATGAAGATTAAATGTGCTATTACAAAGAAAACACTTCCAACAGTGTCTGGTCAGAGCAAGCACTGGTGTTTTACACCATATAATTGCCTAGGGATACAATAAAAAGTTAGAGACTGAACTTCCAATAAAATAAACACAAAATTACTGCAAACCTAGGATCTCTTATGTAGAACCTACCTAAACATATACAAACAGGTTTATTCATTGAACAAATAGTTAAGAGTCCATATACTGGGCTCTGGCCTCTTCTAGAAAAGGACCATATAGGAAGAAAAAAGAAGACAGAAATTTTATGATGTTTAAATAAAAGACACACTTTATGGTAGAGAACACAAACCTGGTTCTCTTCCCAGTTCAAAAGACAGAATAAAAAGAGGCACTGTAGCAAATATTAAATATCTTAGAAATTTAGAGATAAATTAAGAACATACAATGATAAAATTCTTAGTGGAAAGATTCCTATAAAAGAAAAGGATTTATTTTGAATATATAAATATTATATAACCTGTTTTCCACCACAGATTTATCATCATACAGGGAAAAATTTAAATATAAAGATCCATGTGCCTCTTGCATTTTTTTATTTTTTAGCTCAAGGTACATCAAGAAAATATGCTTTTCTAATGAATTTAAAGAAGGTATTTTATGGAAATACAGTGACAAATTTCATAAGTGATGCTTATGCATGCCCAACTTGAAAAAAGGGCTCATTATGAATAAATTCAAGGCCTCACAACAGCAATTTATGGATAAAACTATTATCTCTGTCAGGTGACTCAATTCATTCAGACTCTAAACTGATAAGAACACTGTACACGTTGATGAAGCCATAACAAGGTACTTTGTGTTAAATATGAATGAAGATGACAGAAACTACAGGAGTAAAAACAGGGCGTGTGATCTCGCTATGGGAGAAGTACATGAACAAAGGAAAAAGAAGTATTAGCTATAAAATACCAACATCTTCGGTCAGTCCCATGACTTCAACGTACTGCAGTCGATTTCACTTCACTCATACACTTTTATCTGGGTAAAGTGTTATTAAAAATTAGGAGTAACTCGTGCACTAATAATCATTAGTGATAATTTCCTAAGCCTGTTTGCATAGAATAATGATTAACTTTACATAAAATGACCACTCCCCATTATTATCAAAACTATTTGCAGGCCCATGAATAGAAACGTCAGCATACATCTCTGAGTAACTTAGAACTCTCTCTACTCAGCACACACATCTAACACAAAGTGGCTTAAGAGTAACAAAACAAAACAAAATTGTTCAGGGTAAAGGGATTTGTTGGGTTATGTAACTGGGAAGTCCAGGGATAATTTTAGATTCAGGCATAAATTCTCCCCCTCTCTTAGCTCTACTTTTCTTTGTCTTGGTTTCACTGTTGTTCAGTTTTCCCAGTGTGGAGGCAAAGATGGCCACCAGAGACTTGAAGATTGCATTCCCTTGGTTCAGCAATTCACTGTTGAAAGAGCATGTCTTGTTCCCAATAATTTTAGCAAAACACAATCCCTCTGGCCTGAATCTTATAGGTAAGTATATGTAAGCCTAAAGTCAAGGGGTGGACCAGACCACATTGGCTAAACGTGGTAGAGAAGTCACTGCCCAACGATAGCTCTTAGCTATAGACAGAAAAAGGAGGAATAATAACTAGACAGGAAAATCAACAGATGTCCACTAAACTGACTTTTCTTTATTGTCATTTTAATAATACCAGTTATCCATCAATTACTTATTAACACTTTCTATATGCTAAGTGCCATCCATGCTGAAAAAGACAAGAACTCTGCCCTCATGGAGCTTACTATCTGCTATATGTTTTGAAAATCAGCTAATACAGTTTCTGTGATGCTCAGGATTAAAAATTCTAGTGAAATGAATGCAATAAATATTTTAGATTTTTTTATTTGTTTTCTGCTATTTCCTTCAATTATTTTCTTTGGTGACTTTCAGAGTTAAATATTTGCAAAGTATTTTTGTGTTTTTTTAATGTGGATGGAATCTTACTGTCGATTATTCATCTTATATATTAAAAGTCACATTATTAAATGTTGATTTTTAAAAATGAGAATATATACACACTACCTAAACTTTGTTAAGATAAAAAAATTAAGAAAAAAAATTCACCCATGATCTAAAGGTAATTTTCAGTATATATCATTCTAGTCTAGTTTTTGCATATAGAATTTTTACATTGTTATCTTGCACTATGAGTGTAATTTTGTAGCATGCTTTTTCCCTGTAATAATATGAAATCTGTCCTATGTCATGTATTTGTCCTATGTGATGACAAGCCCCATATAGATACCATGTTAGTGACTGTAATAAATTCCTCAAATAAATACATCACAATAATTTAACCACTTCCCAATATTGAGCATTTAAGTTCTTCCCGATTTTTTATTATTGTGATCATCTTGATACATAAACTTTTTCCTGAATTCAGGACTACATGTTGAAGTAAAGTTCCACAAGTAGAAGTTCTAGGTCTAAATATAAGTGATTTAATGGTTCTTATTACATAAAGCTAACTCGAGTCACAAAAGCAGAGTACCAGTGTACATTCTTACTGATAATGAATGTGACAATAAATATCCTAGCAAGGATTATTTTAAATATCGTATTTTTATAAGCAAGAAATTATAGGTATACTTTGAATTACTTGATTAGTCATGATGTCAAGCACTTTTTCATGACTGCCAAGCCATTGCATTTCCTCTTCTAATATATATGCATTTTCAATATATTGGCACATATTTGGAACTATGAGGAAATTAGTACATCTAAAATTAATGTTTAAAGTAAATAAGTTAATAATTAAAATTCCTTCAATGGAGCTTATTTTTGAGATGAGAAAATTGTTCTTCCTTTTAATTTCTAGCCTAAATGTGATTGAATTTGATGGCAGTGAAATAATATTTTTGTGTTATATTTTTGTCCATTGAAGCACCAATCTTCCCGTAGAAGCTAGTGGTATTTTCTGAAGAAAGAACCACGAAACTCACCCAGAGCTTTATAAATTGATTTGTTGGCTAGAATGAAATGCAAGTGATGTTATTTCTATAGAAAATATGATGCATACTTAAAAGAACCATTTCCAATTTCTTTGCTAAGAACTAAAAATAAAACCCATTCCTCAAGGTTTCTGTAGCTTGTTTTGGATGTAACAAAAATAAATGTCTATTGATCAATTTCTGAATAGTGTTCCTTGAAGTACCCATAAGAATTTGATCTTAACCCAAGACTAATAAAGCAAGCAAACTGTAATCTCAAGGCTTGCATGCTGCTTTTCAGATCTAAGCATGAAGATGAAGGGTTAGGTTGCTAGTCTTTCCAATGGTCTTTATTTTTTATGTACCGAAAAGTAATTAGAAAGATGAAAATGCAAAACTGAGTAAAACACTTCCTTCTGTATGGATGTGGATAGAGAAAATGGCAGATTGTGCTATCTTTTGCTAATTTCCTTTCCTCTACATAAATTTGAAATAGAATGTTTCTGAGAATTTTGCCTGTACTTTGGAGATGTTTGTGACACTTGTCTTCCTCCTAAGACAGATCAAAGGTCTCAGGTAAATGCAAAAGCTGAGCTTTACCTCAGCTTAGCCTAGACTGCAAAACTGACTTCCTGGCTCTTTTGCTGCTATTCTGGAAGGTACATTATAGTATGTTTTGCTAAAGCCCTGGTGGTGTTATCTTAAATGAAATAATTTGAATTTTAGGGAATGTGTTGCTATTTCACTCTGTCCTGTAGATTACTCTAGGGAAAGGGGCAAGAGTGGGTATTGGGTTATTCCAAATCCCTGTGATTAGGAAATAAAGTTTTCCTAATGAGAAAGAAGAGAGTACAAATTCACACTATGAACTGAAGATGGGATATTAGACTGAGCTAAGAAGTAGAAAGGATCTATGAGGGACTTCTTATGACTTTTTATTTTATGTTATTATGCTTGGACTTAAGAGTAATTTTCATGTTTTGATTGTTTTTAATTTCTCTATGTTGTAGAAAGAAAGAGTATGTGTGTGTATATGTGTGTGTGTGAGAGAGAGAGAGAGAGAGAGTATGTAGAGAGGGAGAAAGAGAAAGAGAGAAAGAGAGAGAGGAGATAGCCAACCCAAGGCTAGAGAGAGAGTTACAGAGGGACCCAGGTCACAGAAAAAGAAGCCGCTTGTGACTTACATCAGTTCTGGAAAATGGAGATGTTTGAATATAGTTTGAAGGAATAGTTGAGTTGTACTACAAAAAAATGAAATGTAAAGCATTTTACAGTTCTATTGTAGTCTTTTTGAAATGCAACAATTATATACATCTCAATAAACTAAAACAGTTAAAACCACAACACACATGGCAAAAAAATTAGCAGTGATGGTAAACAAATTAATGGAAAATACTCGTTTATAAATTTTAAATAATATGCTTGGGTAAAATATTCAAAATGAATAAAAGGGAAGAAAAGACTGGAGCAAGAAAAAAAGAGAGAAGGCATGAGAAAAAGTGGAGTAGAAGAGGATGGAAGAAGAATGATTTAATTCAACTGGTTTTATTGAGTGCTTATTATGTGCCATGCACTGCATCAGGATCTGCTCAAATATTAATAAAGGAGAAAAGTGACGTTATTACAGTAAGTCAGGGTATGATGGGAGCAAAGTTGGGTGGCAACTCAACAGCCCAGAGCAGAAGGGATAGCAAGATCCAGAAATATTACATTTGAAATGATGGAATTTGTCAAGCAAGAAAGAAAGAGAAAGAGGCATTCCGTGTTGATAGAGCAACAAACAATGGCACAAAGGAGACAGAAAGCAAGATTTACAGTGTGATTAAATCAGCTCCACACAGCTAGAAAAAAAGGGAAACGCAATACAATTGAAAAGTTAATTTCAGAGCTGATTAAGAAAAATGCCATAAATCAAATTTAGGTACTCGGTCTGAGCTATGTAACTTAACAGATGTCCTGAACTACATGTTGTCTACAAACATAAAATTTCCTTTAACTAAAAGGTCTGGAAAATGTGTTAAATTGATTTTCTAAGTCCCTGAAGTTAAAGATCCTAAACAATGATACTACTAAGTTTATTAGTTATTTGGATATTATTCCTTTTTCTTCAAATTTATAATTTAGAATGAACATGGCCTTAAAAACATTAAAATACCATGTTACAGTTTATAGAATGCTTTCGTATTTATTATCTCATTAATATTCCATTTTCCAAATGAGAAAACTCCAAGAGAAAAAGAATTTGCCCAAGGTTACACCATTAATCTTAAATATGGCCTGGATTTAGGTCTTTGTCCGCAAGTTTATGGATCTGGCTTACTGGTTTGAGTAAATAAATTGGTGAAAAATTTTAAAAAATCAAAGGTATAACAATCATTTTTAGAATTGGATGTTGGGATGCTTTGTTGTCTTAGCATATTATTCAGATTTCTAAATTATGCAAACCTTAAAAGTGAATTCGGTTAAAAGAAATAACAAACCCCGGGAAAATCTTTAATATTATTAATTGTATTACACAACAAATAGATAAAACAAACATTAGAAAGAAATATTTTCTTTCTATATTTTCACATCTACATTCACATCAAATGTATTCACATCTACATTTCTATAGTCATTAATAAATTATATAAGAACTTTTAACTTTCAAATATTATGTATGATCTAGAATGGATATGGGGTGAAGAAAGAAAGGGAAGATAATAACCCAAGAATTTTTTTAGGCTAAACTACATTAATATATACTCTCCACTTTACGTTGTGTTTGCTTGATTTTCTTTCTGTAAGTGGATTAAGAGTGATTAATGTTAAACAAAAGAAACTACACCCTTTAAAGGATACTCCCTTTATTAAATAGCCTCAATTAGCTACTGGGCTCAAATTATCATTGCGTTATAGTACTTCTGCAATCAATTGGTAACAGACAATTCCCCTACAGTGAGATAATTCAGAGAAAATGAGTCTAGAAAATGCTGAGTTTAGGAACTCCCCGATTCTATTCTCAGAGTCTGGATTCAAGTTGGGATGGGCCCAATGTCAGATAGTGCTAGTCTAGAATAAGTCCATTATTTATTAATAAATGGTCTATTATGTCTAGGACACTGCTGGGGTATGTGAGAAAAATAAAATAAATAAGGAGAACAATTATACCCTAAAAATGCATGCAATGTTGTTAAGTAGACAAAATGTGTATGTATCAAGAAGAGAACAGAACAAGAAATACATTGCATGCTAAACATTAATATAGAATTTAAGTGTTGCAGCCATTCAGACAAGGGGGATTCAATGTTCTCTGAGATACTCAGAAAACCAAACAATCAGCACTGTGAGTGACATTCCTGTAAAAGAAGACTTGAAATGTAGACAGAAATTAGATACACAGAAGGGAGGATGAAAAACACCTGAAGTAGGAGAGGCACAGAGATACATATGAACAGAGGAAAGAAGAAAATGGATTGGAGGGAAAAGCTAATCCATGTAGGACCAACTTTACTCAACTGATATTTAGCATGACCCTTCTATGTGCCTGAGGCATGTGTCTAGGCTTTCAGGATATAGACATAGCCTCTACTCACAGAGTAATAAAAGAAACAGATGAGAAAAAAATTATAACACAGCATGGTGAAATAACAGGTATGTACAAATGCCGTGAATGCCATAAGAGTACAGAGAAAAGAGAATGTAATTCAGCATGATTGATAAGGAAAGCAGTGTTAGTATTAGGTTATAAAGTATGAAATGTCTGAGTTCCTTAAGTACTAAGTTTGACAGTTGATATCTCTGACATTTCACTTTGACATTTCTTGTTTTATTTTATTGTGAAGGTACATCCTCATTCTTTCAAACACATCATTGGCTGTGATTATCTTAAAAAAAATTTTTAGAGCAATTTTTGTGAAAGCATGGATAAGTCAAAAATTTGTGTTATTCTCGAATATGAGTTCTGTCGCGGAACCAATGCTGCGCAGACAGCTCGAAATGCCAACAAAGTGTTTGGGAAGGATGTGGCTAATGAACACTCAGTACTTTGATGGTTTGAGAAGTTCTGTTCTGGTGATTTTAATCTTGAAAATGAGCAACGTGGGCAACCTGAAACCAAGATGGATAATAATGAGCTGAAAGCTATAGTGGAAGCGAATCCATCTCAACCTACGTGTCAGTTAGCAGCAAGGTTGGACGTTAGTATTCCAACAATATTGGACCATTGGAAACAAATGGACAAAGTAAGGAAGCTGGATAGATGGGTTCTGCATGAATTAAATGAGTATCAGAAGAGAAATCATCTCAAAGCTTGCCTTTCTTTGTTATGACATTAAGTCGAACCATTTCTACACTGTATTGTTACATTTGATGAAAAATGGATTCTTTTTGACAATCATAAGCCTTCAGCACAATGCTTGGATAAAGATGAAGTGCTGAAACACAGTCCAAAACTGAATATTCATCAAAAAAAGCGAATGGTATTTGTTTGGTGGTCCAGCACTGGTATTATCCACTACGGCTTCATGAAACCTGGTCAATCGATTACAGTGGATGTCTACTGCAAACAATTGGATGAAATGATGAGGATGCTTGCGATTAAGCAGCCAAGATTGGACAATAGAGACAGGCCAATCATCTTGCAAGATAATGCTGAACCACATGTCACACAAACAACACTGCTCAAACTACAGAGGCTGGACTTAGAAACTCTCTGTCATTCACCATATTCACTAGACCTGCACCAACTGACTACCACTTCTTCAAGGCTTTGGACCACTTCTTGCAAGGAAAAGCATTGAATTCTCAACAAGCTGCGGAAAATACATTTCACAATTTCATGGTCACTTGCTCTCCAGGCATCTTCACTGCTGGTATAAACAAGCTACCGTTAAGATGGCAAAACTATGTCGATAGTTTAGGTGCATAGTTTGATTAATTGTACTGCTTCTTGTTTGAGATATAATAAACTCTTGATTTGAAATCAGAATTTCATATTTAATAGCCTAATACATTTTGTCACGAGCAGGAGGTGATATTTTAGTAGTTCTTGAAAGACAAGTAGAAGTTAATCAGGTAAAGGTGTCTAAAGAAAGGATAATCTTCAGAGAGGTGTATAATCAGTGCCATTAACATCAATAAAGCATGTAAGAGTAATGCTTATTCAGGAAATTACTTGAAACCGTATCATTCAAGCAATGGTTAAAGAAATTAGAAATTTTTATTCTAGAGAACATTAAATGGCAAAATTATACAACAGTTGTTTTCAAATATTTATCACATGGGGAAAGCTTATACTTACTTTTTTGTTCTTGTTTTTATGTTTTAGAATAGTTTTAAGTTTACATAAAAATCACAAATATAGTACACGGAGTTGCCATACATTTGTATCCACTTTCCTCTGTTATTAATATCTTACATAATTAGTATGGTACATGTATTAGAATTAATGAACCAATATTTATGCAGTATTATTAACTAAGGCTGGGCGCAGTGGCTCATGCCTGTAATCCCAGCACTTTGGGAGGCCAAGGCAGGAAGATCCCTTGAGGCCAGGAGCTGAAGACCACCCTGGGCAACATAATGAGATTTTGGTCTCTATAAAAAATAAAAGAAAAAAATTAGCACACCTGTAGTCCTGCTATTTGAGAGGCTGAGGCTGGAGGAGCACTTGAGCTCAGGAGTTCAAGGCTGCAGTTGAGCTATGATCGGGCCACTGCACCATACTCTAGCCTGAGTGATAGAGCAAGACCATATCTAAAAAAAAAAAAAAAAAAAAAACCCTCACCAACAACAAGGTGTAAGTATATTAACTAAAGGCCACAGGATTTTTTTTTTTCCAGATTTCCTTAGTTTTTACCTAATGTTTCTGTTTTTGTTTCAGCATCATATCTAAGATACCACATTACATTTAGTTGTCATGTCTCCCCAGGCTCCTTTTAGCTGTAGCAGTCTCTCAAACTGACCTTATTTTAGATGATCTCGATGATTTTAAAGAGTACTGATCAGGTATTGTGTATATCGGGATTTGTCTGATGTTTTTCTCATGCTTAGACTGGAGAAAGGTGCTTTTTTAAATCACATCTTATCAAGGGTACGTACTATGAGCATGACATCTTACACTTGTTTTGAAGCATACTAAGAAGTAGAAAAACATTCAAAGGAAGGTAAGAAGAAAAATTTAAACACATTTTTAAGAAGGACTGAGGATCAGAGGAATAAAGTTATTTGCTTGAGTTCATATGGCTAGTAAGTAGCCAAGGCCAAGACTCAAACCCAATTTTTCTGATCTCAAATTTATTGTGTTTCTTTGCACTTCATTGGGTTATAAAGTATATTAAATGAACTAATATCTACAAAGTTCCCTCCAGTGATGTGCTGAAGCTGCTTGTCCTGGTTTACTAGAGCCACTGTGCATATCTTTTAAACTCTGTAGCTTGAAATCAACTATAGTGGGAGTATTTACACCACAGAAATAATCAATATCTTGAATCAGGATTTTTCTCTAATTTTTTCTTTTGGAAAGTTAGCTGTTAAACACTGATCAACATTGATTGTTCTTTTTGTTTTGTTTCTTTTGTTTTTAGATCTGAATAATCTTATTTTATCTACAATTGTGAACTTAAACACACACATACACACACATATACATACCTATGTATGTTTCACTTTTTTACAGAAGAATTAAAACAAACTAAACACATTGAGCCTAAGTAAAAAAGTCTATCTGCAGAAGATTTGGAAGTCTAAGTAAAAACTACCCACAGGTAAAAAGGGAAGACTATAGTGAAAAAGGAAAGTAAAGAATACAACTCTATAGGTTAGTGTCCCAAAATAGGTTATTTTGTTGTTGTTGCTGTCGATGATGGTGTTTTATTCATTTTTGTTTGTTTTGTTTGTTTGCTACATGTGGAAAGCCTACGATATCTGGAGCAGTGACTAGATATTTACCTTTTTAATATAAATTGCAAACAAATGTGCATTTCTAGAATTCCATGCTGATTGGATAAGTATGAATGTAAGAGATACTATGAATTAGAATAGTATGTGATATTTAAACTATGAAATATTGTGATATTTAAACTATGAAAACACAAAAGGAGTTTCTTCCTCCCTAACCCACCCATCTGGACTTGGTAGTTGCCATTTGATCCCTAGTTGAAAGACACCTGTCTTTAAAAAAGCAGTTTTGCATGACATCTCACTGAATGGATTCACTTGAAAAGGCCAAACGGGATGAAACTTCATTCCCATTCTGATTAATTCCCAAATGAGGATGAGGATGGTGTGTTCAGGCTGGGAAGACATGAAAGAAATAAAATATGCTTGATTACCTGGCATTCTATACCCAGTGCTGTCAAACTCTAAGAATGTCAATTAGGAATCCCAAATTCATTGGCATAGAAGATGGTGATTCAGATTTTGTGAGAAAAGTAGCATCTAGTTATATATATAAAAAAGAGATGCTTCCCCAAAGAAAAATATCATTTGAAAAGGTTGTTTTAGTGTTACAGTAATTAAATATATACAGATATTTTACCACTATTTATTTTTATATCTTGTGTAACTATGTGTTTATATATATATGTATATGTATCAAATTGATTCTTGAATGCTCTGAAAGGGATTAATGGATAAACCAAATACACAAACACAAAAACCCACACATGGAAAAAGTAGAAAATTTTAAAGGAAAAAAATTTTCTCAACAATAGGCAGCACTAACATGAGTTTGAGGAAATTTTGTCATTAGGCACAAAACAGACCAGTCTAGCTTGTTTTGCATTTTTTATTGGATGTCCTAGATCAGTGTTTCCCAACCTTGGCTAATTGTCAAAAGCACCCGGGTTGCTTGTTAAAAGTACTATTCCCTTGGTCCGCCACAGACTTACTGAGTCAGATTCTTGAGGGAGTGGTCTAGGAATCTACGTTTGTAACAAGTGCCACAGATGATCTTGATGAGTAGCCAAGGCTGAGAAACACTGCCTAGATCAGGGGTTCTCGATTTTGGCACACTTTAATTGGTTGTAGAGTTTAAAAAAAAAAAAACCACCACCAATGTCAGGGCCAATTAGGACCAATTAAGTTAGAAGCTTCGGACTTGGCGCTCAGGCACATGTATTTAAAAACTATTCCAGGTGATGTTACTATGCTACCAAGATTGAGAGGCACTGGTTTAGCTAAATAGTATTCTAATAGAATACTTCTCTAAAACAGAATCCAGTGAAGTCATAATGAGTGCATGCCTACTGCCTAATCTGCAAATAACTATAGAAATTGAGAAGACAAAGTAGCAAAATTGGGGCACTTCTAGATGTTCCCATGACAAAAAATGGGTGCATCTATTCCTTCTGCTTCCCATTCCAGGTATTCATTTTGGGATAGAAAAGTAGAAGGAATGGAGAAAATAAAATGGAAGAAGTCGCATGCATATTCTAAGTATTTAAAATCTCTAAGGACATCTTACCCATTCCCCTAACAATTAAATTTAAGCCTATCCTATGTATACGTATACTTGTTATTTAAGAATTTCCTTTTTAAAATTTTAAAATGTTTTATTGAAACATAATAAGTGCATGTGCTTATGGGATACATATGATATTTTGATACATGCATACAATGTGCAATGATTGAATCAGGTCATTGGGATATTCAAATATTCACCTCAAATATTGATCATTTCTCCGTGTTGAGAACATACCAAATCTCCTTTTCAAGAATTTTTTAACTTTCATTATCCAGTCTTATAGAGACAATGCCTTCCTTTAATTTGAATAAATTAAAATAAACCAATACAAAAAGGAGATGGCTAGTATTAATATTGTTTTGGAAAATATTACTGTCTAAAAATTTTATTTTCAGTTTAGATTAATTGTAAATACTATTATTATTTATTCAGAAAATATAGAATTAATATAATTATCAAATACAGTTTACAGAGTTGGCATATTTATCTGTAGTTCTCTTTTTTTGTTTTTTTGTTAACAGGAGAAATGCTGTACTTCGTACTTACTGGATTAGAGGGATTTATTTTGCTTTCGTTCACTACCTACCACTAAGTTTCTTGATAGAAGTATCTCCTACGTTAAGAAGAAGAATAACAGATATTTCTTACACAATCAGTATTATATTCTAGGCCCTGTTCTTAACATTTTCCAGACAATAACTTATTTAATCCTCACATCTACTCTATGTGGTAAGAATTATTATTTTCCATTTGAATAGAGGGTAAGTGGAAACATTGGGAGCTAAACCTGCCAAATGTTACACCACTAGAAAGTAGCAGGGTATAGATTAAAACCCAGGCCGTCAGGTTCTAGAGCCCTCCAAGGCAGCTTATGATGACCAGCACCTCTAGGTGACAATAGGTTTGTTGATTTGCTGAAGCAAGGTGAGGAGATCGGGGAGGTGGGCTCCAAAACAAACATTGAGTTCTTAGACTAGGATGGTAGTACAAAGACTTTTCTGACATATGAGGAAAAAAGGGGAGAGTGAATGGAGATGCCAAAGGATGTGTATGTAAGCAAAAAAAATAAGAGTGGCTTTGAGGTAGTTTGGGTCTTGATTTCAATATCACTCAGAATAAGTGAGAACATCACTTCAAAGAAGGAAGGTAAAGAGGTCTGCAGCAAATGGTGAGTCTTTGAAATAAGACTGTGAAAAACTGTAGAGTTACTCTAGCTAACTCAAGGGACCATGACTAGACATAAGCCCCAACCTTCTCTTCTATGCTAGTGACTTCCAGCTCAACTCAATAGTCTAATTAAAGTGAAGAGATGATAGCTTCAGGTTTGAGGGTTATCAGTCAGGTCCAATACAAACACCAGGGTCAAAAGGTAAGAGAGTAGATGATGTTATAGGTGGCAGTACCTGAGCTGAACAAATATCATCATCATTATCATCACCACCATCAAGATTATAATAGCTATCATTTATTGACTGGTTTCTATGCATCGGACACACTGTTAAATGCTTTACGTGCATTATCTCAAATCATGCTCGTAACAACTCCACAAAGTTGGTACTATTATTATCCCATTTTATATACAAGAAAACTGAGACCTAGAGAGTTAAAATTCCCCAAGGTCAGAGAGCCAGTAAGTGGCGAGACCGGATTTGAACCTACTTGACACCAGCCAGAATACCATGAATGAGTTACAATGTAGGAATCAAAAATTAGGAGTTGGAAACCAATTAAAATAAAAGACTGAGAGGATTGAATTACAGGAGGTTGGTTATGGTCAGAGAACAGAATTTGAGTTTACTATATTGCCCCTCAATAGTTTTGGGTGACAAATTTCAAGGTTCATCATGGAAACAGTACTTCCACTTGGTGCCATTGTACACACAATACAGAACACAATCTTAAACAATGGAGGATGTAAGCTGATAGATACATGATTCTTCCTTTTGTCTCCTGGCCAAAGAGTTCAGGGAGACAGTTCATAAGGCTCCTCAGACGTTCACATAGAATTAAATGTCAGTCCCCTGTCATGGTGACTGACTCAATAATGCCTTTTCCTTCTCCTGTATTTCTCTCCTCTGCTCTTCACTCTCCGCTCCCTGTGATTGTTTCTCACATAGACAACCTGCACACAAGGCTCTGCCTTGTGTCAACTCTGCTTTCAGGGGAACCCAGGCTACTTACTTCCAGTTAATACCCTGGAAGACAAACTTTCAGGATAGAAAGCAAACGCTCCTTTCGGATATAAGTGGCTGGTAAGGCTGGAAATACAAGTTAAGAGTTGATGTTGTAGTCTTGTAGTTGTTGTTGTATTCTTGAGTCTGAATTCCCCAGGGCAGCAGGCTGGAAACTCAAGCAGGGTTTCTATTAGAATTCCCTCTGCTTATTAAGGGAAACTCAGTCTTTGCTCTAAGGCCTTCAACTGATTAGATGAGGCACATCCACATTATGGAGGGTAATCTGCTATACTCAAAGTTTATTGACTAATCACATCTAAAAAATACCTTTACAACAGTATCTGGACTGCTGTTTGACCAAACAGTTGACACCATAGACTTGCCAAATTGACACATACGATTGACCGTCACGATTCTCAACCAAGCCATATGGAGAAATGCAATCTTTGTACTGGAGAGAACTAACTTACACACGAAAGGAATTGCAAGTGCTAGTCCCTTTGTACTGGCAGGAACTATGGGATCATATGTGGGAGCTGGCATTGGACTAGAAAGGCTAGAATATAAAACTGGATAAAGGACAATTTTTTTTTATATGAAAGCACTTTTCTGTGACCAAGGATTTAATGTCTTGGCAGAATACTTGGAGCCAATCCTAATATGCTGATGAGAATGTTCCTTGAAATTTGGACATGGAAATGGCCTACAGTAAATAAAGTAGAGATGTTAGGGGTAGAAGACCACAAGGTTTGGGCAGTGAGAATATTTAAATGAATTTATTATGTGGCATGGTCAAACCCATAATCTAGGTTGAAGACTGCACTGGTGCAGGGACATTGCATTTTTGACATGAATAGTTGTTGTCCTCTATAGCCTGGAGTGGGCAGAAAAGATGCTGCCACATCTCCCTATTGGCAATGAGGATAATGAGATTCCAGAAGGGCAGAGGCCAGATGTAAGTTTGAGATAATCATTATAATGAATATCAAGGCTAGAGCAGTAATTAAAGTGTCTGGACCCATCTGCTTTGTGGTGATGAACAATAAATTATGACATTCTGAGGGTTGAGATACATGATCAGCCATCAGGATATTGCTTTATCAAGAGGTGGTGAGCAGAGGGCCTATAGCCTCCATGGCTCCTCATCCAGCTCCCAGGTATGAGTTTATGACCCAGAGTCTGTTGATTGAAGGGTAAGTTGGATCTCCTTGAGGAGAGATTCTATAATGTAACTCAGATTTTCCATCATGATCTTGGTATTATAAAATCCACAAGACATAGGACCAAGTAATTACATGGAAACTTCATTAGATTATGGAAATCGAACATTTGGGATTTGAGCCCAAGAAGGCCCAGTAGACACAAGGAAATTACATGACCAGATAACACAGATGCTCATGGCACTTATTTCATTGGTATTCATGTCTCCTCCCCAACTAACACATATAACCTCTTAGGGATTAACTATGATCAACCGATGAAGTAGGGCAAAAAAAAAACCAAAACCTGCCCTTGGCTCACAAATGAGTCCACATAATATGTTGGAGGTGGCTGCAAAAGGATGGTGCCACATTACAGCCCCACTCAAGGGTGGCCCTGGTTACAGTGGGGAAGGGGACTTCTTCCAATGAGTAAAGCCAAGAGCAGTTACTGTGGTTTTCTACATTGTATGGTGGAAGAAATGGCCTGAATTACAGATATTCATGAACTCCTGGGCAGGGATGCATGGCTAGGCTGGTCGGTCAGGGTCCTGAAAGAAACAAGGTTAGAAGATTGGGGAAATCTGGGATAAAGAGTGGTGGTGGTAATAGCAGTGGTGAAAATAAACAATGCTGTTTAGACTCATCTGCTAATATTAGTTCCATCTCATCATCTAAGCAGTGTCCTTAGTGATCTCAGTCTTTTTTTTTTTTTTTTTCCAAGACAGAGTCTCATTCTGTTGCATCGGCTAGAGTGCCATGGCGTCAGCCTAGCTTACAGCAACCTCAGACTCCTTGGCTCAAGCGATCCTGCTGCCTCAGCCTCCCTAGTAGCTGGGATTACAGGCGTGCTTCCCCATGCCCCAGCTAATTTTTTCTATATATTTTTAGTTGGCCAATTAATTTATTTCTATTTTTAGTAGAGACAGAGTCTCGCTCTTGCTCAGGCTCTTCTCAAACTCCTGACCTTGAGCATCCTCCCGCCTTGGCGTCCCAGAATGCTAGGATTTTAGGCGTGAGCCACAGCGCCCAGCCTATCTCAGTCTATTTGTAATACATGCTCAGCCTTTCAGCTTTCTATCCCCTTCTCTTATTGCCTATAAGCTTTCTCCATCTGGGAGACTGTTTTGTACAACCTTGGAGAGTTGAAGAGGACATATATTTCTATGGGACTATATTGCAATCAATAAAGGGTCAATAAATAAGTTTTATTTATTTATTTATTTTTTGTAAGCCTCACTCTGTCACCCAGACTAGAGTACTGTGGCATCAGAACTAGCTCACTGCAATCTCAAGCTCCTGGGCTCAAGTGATCCTCCTGCCTCAGCCTCCCTGAGTAGCTGGAACTATAGGCATGCGCCACCAAGTCCAGCTAATTTTTCTATTTTTAGTAGAGATGGGATCTTGATCTTGCTCAGGCTGGTCTTGAACCCCTGAGCTCAAGCGATCCTTCTTCTTCGGCCTCCAGGAGTGCTAGGATTACAGGCGTGAGCCACTGCACCTGACCAATAAATGAGCTTTCTGATCTAAGAAACACTCTCTGAATCCCCCCCATCCTCTACTGCAGGACACAGTATTAGTCAGAAGTTTCTAAAGTCTGCAAATATATGCATGAATAGTCGGTGTGTTTAAAATATTTAATTTTCCAATTCAGGCACAAGCTATGACTTTCAATTTATTACTTCACATTTATCAAAATCGTTTGGAATTTTCTTCATATAGATTCTGCATATATCTTATTTGGGTTATTTCTAACTATATTATATTTTATTGTTGCTCTTGTTAATAAGATCTCTTTCCACAATATGTTTATTTGGGTTATGCTCAAAATAAGGAGGATGCATGGCGAGTGGTAAATGGGAGATGAAATCTAGCCACAGTCCTCTCACATTAAGCTGTATATGCTAGCATGAAGCTGCGTCTACCAGAAGGAAGGAAGGAAGAGCTTCTTTTTCTATTTCAAAGAAAAGCACCTCCTGGACACCAAGTTCTTTTCGTGTGGGGGCAGGATGGAGTGGGGGTGTTTTAATCTGGTAATGTTTATATTTTAAAATATGTTGATTCTTACATATTCCTCTTCCTTTTCATCCATTTTAACAATATTTTAAATTATTCTTTGCCACTAAAACCCAGAACATTAGCTTGGGACAAAGGTCCACTTGGAGGCAAAAATATTTGCTGGTGCTGCTTAGTTTCTAGGTATCGACATTCTGACTTGTCAAGACCTTGTACTTATGGTTAACAAGAGCTCAAGGGTTATACTCAAAACCTTATAAAGAAGGCAAAAGGATTTATTAAGAATGACTAAACTTACATTCTGTAATTGAAACTGTAGTCACTTGAGTAAATATTTACATAAAATAAATTATAAAGCTATGTTTCACAAAAGTCCCTGTGAAACACTAATAAACAACCATTAGCTGTCTACTAATTTCACACTCAATAATGTGTTGACCAAAATGTTACATGCAATTAGCAACACTTAGTCTCTACTTCTTTTCCAATACTTTCAAATATTCTATCTCTTTGTCTCAAGTCTAATTTCATTTGTCAGAATAATGTTAAGTATTCATTAAGTTGATTAAGCATTTTTCTTTCCTTTCTGATTTTCATCAGAAGATCTGTGTTTCACCTTTAAGTGGTCTCTCTTCTACCTCGACGTGGTTTAAATGGAATTGTTCTTGAAACAAATTATGCCACAGTGAGTGGCAAAATCCTAGAAATGAGCAAAAGTTCTGTCTCTGGCACTCGCAGGGATTATTGCCATGGTATTCACTGTTATCACTGGCTCTAAGTGCCCAGTTTAGGACTTCTTTTCTGTACCTATCATTTAGGTTCCCAATCTTAGGCCATCCCACCAAACTTTTGACTTCACTGCTGTCACGCATCACCCAAGCTATCATCCTCCCACATCCAAGTTCAACCGAGGCACTACAGTGTCACAGTTAAGAATATTATACTGTGCCCCAGACAAAAGATCTGGGGCCCTTTCTTCACCTCCTGGTTCTGTTGGTCTTGGATAAGTAAGTTAACATGACTATGCCTCAGATTTTTTGTCTGTATAAATGAATAACAATAATCTCTACCTGATATATCCTTATGAGGCTTAAGTGATAATATATAAATAATTATGTAAAGTACTGTACATAATTAGCATGTGACATGCAGTGTATGTTCAATGTCTATTATTTACTGAGCTGGGAAGGGAGAAGGCGGTCCTGCCCACTCTGAAGTCAGACAACCCTGCAGCTAGCTGGCTTCCTATGATGATCTCGGTTTTGCTGCCACCTGTCATATGCTTTCCTGGAATTCACCACCTGGCTTTCCTGGACTACTCTTTATTTGTGTGTCAGTGTGTGGTCCTTTATAGCCCTAGCCCTTTGCTGACCACAACACCACCCTATATAAATGTATGGGCCTATCAGTCCTCAGTGGCGTTTAGAGAGACGAGAGTGGATGGTATTCTCTCTCCTACAGCAAAACAAAACCTTATAATATTAGAAATACATCCTAAAATCCTAGCATCTACCCAACCGCGGGGATTTCTGAGTGACTTCTGTCATTCTCAGGCTTAGGCCCATGCAATGATGCTCGAAACCTCTTTTTATTCTCTCTCTCTCTCTCTTTACTTTTCCATGTAGGCTCTGCCCTCTTTTTTATTTGCTTCTAAATTCAGTGGGTATTTCTAATGTAGAGAGGTTAGTGGTTTACTCATCTCTTTGCTTCCTTATCTCCTTCCAGTCCTTGCTTCTTAAATCCTCACCTAATATCACCCCCAACCAACTTATCCAGGTATTTCCCTAAACAATGGCATTCCCCTCCTAAAACAAAGCTCTGGGGCCAATTGAAAAGATAACCTCACTACACCTGTCAGTCACCTGGAGGGGCCCTGATCAGGCACTCAGACAATTATGAGGTTGCCTGGTAGGCTGGGAGAACATTCTGTTTAATAGAATGTTAAAACAGTGTACTTCTCTTCCTAGATTTAAAAAATACTAATGCTGTTATTAGGAATAGCTGTCAAATTGTGTCCAATGAGTATCTTCCAAAATATTTTTATTACTATTTTATTAATATGCATTGATAAGAACAACTCAGATTCTTTTACCAATATCCAACTTCTTCTTGTCACGGTTCTCTCATGCTTTCTTGAAATTGATTGCTATGTCTATTTGTGTGTTTATGTTTGTGTAGAGAAGCTAATGGTCCCTAAAGACTAGTGAAAAGAGAATCCTTTTCTCCCTAAATCCAAGACTCAAAACCTACTCAAGTTTCACACCAAGTTTTCACGCCCACATAACTAGTCTACTGGCTCAAACACAACAAATAATAATTAATACAGTTTTAATTTCACACCGTTCTAAGTGTTTTACATCTATTAATGTTTTTATTCCTCATAATAATCCCATGATATAGATACTATTATTATCTCTTTTAAAAGCTAACACACCTAAGGCATAAAGTGACTGTCTAAGGGCACATAGCTAGTAAATGGTAGAACAAGATGTGAATTCAGGTAGTCTATGTTTGACCGCTGGAATGAACTTCCTCTCTAACAAATAGAGGTGCAGTTGATAGGGAATATACTTCACGAGTACTCTATTAAAGTTAAAATACACCCCCCCAAGGGACTTACTGTAAGCTCATATCAGTCATCATCTTAGCAAGATGAGGATAAACAGGGTCTAACCTGAAGGGCGTATGAGTGGAGAGTATGTTTGGGAGAGCAGCTGATAAGAAAGGAAGCAAAATAGCAAAAAACAACATATTATAGTTTGGTTCTACCCATACCTTTCTACCACCCTGGACAGGGTTACATACAAGAAACGTTCTATTTCTACCTTTACTACACTTGGCTTAAATTTCCAGTCCTTGTTTTCGTCCCTGATAATTTGCACAAGTGTTTCTCAGAACTTCTTCTGGATGACAAGCATTGGGAAACCCAAGACACATGGTAAACCTGAAATTCCTGATCTCATTCCAGACCAGAAGAATCTGTCTCGAAATGGGGGAAGGGGAAGGATGAAGGAAACCGCATGTTTAGAAAGCACTGCAGAAAGCGTTTATGCACACTGAGGTGTGCAAACTACTGCTTTAGCACTTTTCTGCAAGTGAATCTTCTGATGTGGCTTGATTCAGTAGTGAAATCATTGCAAACATCTCTATGTAGATTCTAAAGACTGAGTATCAGGACGCAAACATAAATAAATAAGCTTGCTTACCTCAGAGCTCAATTTCTCCTTTGATGTAACAAACAGGCTGGGAAAAAAAAAATTCCCTTCCTGCTAATGAGAACAAAAGTTAAATCTCAAAAAGACTGGTGTAACTAACCCAAACCTAATAAGTCTATATGTGAAGAACATTACAAAAAAACATCCATTTGTCTACACTTATATCTTCTGCCAGCATTTCTAGGTGCTATTAAGTATCTTTCTTCATTTATATACGAAATATTTGTGTAAGCATGTCACTGTTCATCCTTATAATTAAGTATTTTGTTTTTGAAGTAGGATTTGTGGTTTAAAATATATTTTCCAATGCCATGGTATTAAAAAATATTCATAGTATAAATATTTTTTGCTAGGTTAAGTGATATGTTATAATTCTAGTACTTATCATAGCAACAGGACCCTTCAGATTATTCAAAAAGTGGAGTCAAAAGAATAATGCCCTATATCTGTAAATTAATGGGGATTAAGGAAAACAGACAAATTGAATAGTCAAATCAAATTATTTTTCCGTAGTGAATTTCACAATTTTATGCCTTTTAATTTCATAAAAATTTATTCATTTTGTAAAGTCAGCTTCAACTTCCCTGCTCTTTAGTTTAACATAAAAAGACAAATAGAATTCCTTTAAGACTTGCAAATTATACCAGGAATGGTGGCTCACACCTATAATCCCAGTACTTTAAGAGGCCAAGACAGGAGGAAAGCTTGAGGCCAGGAGTTTGAGACCAGGCTGGGCAACACAATGAGACTCCATCTCTCTAAAAAGTTTAAAAATTAGTCAGGAATGGCGGTGTGTGCCTGCAGTCCCAGTTACTGGGGAGGCTGAGGCAGGAAGATCACTTGAGCCCAGGCATTCAAGATTACAATGAGCCACGATCATGCCACTGAACATCAGCCTGGGCAACAGAGTGAGACTCCGCCTCTAAAAAAAAAAAATGTTTCAGGAAAATAAAGCAAAACTGTGAAGATTCTACTGATTTGGCATTATCAAACCTGGAATCATTTTGGATAATGCTGACAAATTGAGTGTCTTCTTCTGTTTGGTAGTTGCCTCTTCCAAGGCATATAATAGAACAAGTTTTTACCTGTATCATTAGTGCTTATCCCAACTCAGATATGATTCAGTCTATCTGTACATGTAGAACAAGTTTTAGTTTCTTGTTAAGTAATCATCACACAGAGACCTTCTCACTGTGGACTGACAAGACAGTTGCTGATCCAAACTAATGAAAGTCATTAGCAGATACCAGCAAGTGGATGTTCCAAGTCCATCTCTTCCTATGGTGTTCACACTGAGTCAAGTTTAGAACCCCAAGGACAGAGTCCCACGGTCTGTTTTTTATAATAATACTTTACGCTATCACATCATCTTTCATCAAGGATCTCAAAGGGATTCTGCAAACACTAATTTCACCTCTTCCTGAGGTATGTAGGGATAGTAATTCCAGAGGACCACGCGAAGTCTTGGAGAACAGACCCAACCTGCTCAACCGTGGAGTGAATGGGAGGCTGGAAGTGAGCCTGCCCTGGGTGGAGCAGGCATGACGCTCTAGGACTGAACTTCATCTCAACTGCTGTCCTGGCAGAGTTACAGAAGTCCTCTTTTGCTTGGAAGTTTGTCAGGAACCAAAGTGAATTTGGGTGAAAATTTGTCTCTTATAAAAATGAGAAAACTTCTTGAATGGAAGTTGACATAAGAGGATACTTTCTCACACTGTGCATAGGGACAGAGGCCATGAGAGGTGCAGTGACTGTGGTCACATTCCTAAGCTCCAGTGATCCTGCCTGAAACCTCCCGGTGGCTTAGGAGTGACCTTAGATTATGGTGACCAGAGGTCCAGGTGTTCCCAGACAGGCACAGGTTACACCTTGTGTTGAAACATAATTATACCATTGGCTCCCATCACTCTCAAAAGTATAATGGATTGGGTTAGAATTTATAAGTTCACCTCAGTGTAAGTGCGGAGTTCTACACTTATAGAACTTTCTTTAAAGGCAAGAAAATAACCACAGCGGATGAATGGAAAAGGTGCTGCTTATCCTCTCTGAGCCTCAAATTTCTCATAATGAATACAGATAATGGCATCTACTTCATGGTGTTGTGATGAGGATTAAATGCAGTGATGCGTGTAAGGTCTCCAACCATCACTCCCCAGAAAGGGCCTGGAACATGGTAAACTCTCAAAAAGTTCAAATCTCTATCCCTTTGTTTCCTTTTTTCCTTCATCACACTAAAAGAAAATTCTGACATGGATTGTTGCAAAGAAACTTAGGAGAGTTAAAGCATCTTCTTCACCTTATAGAGTCCTCAGTGACACATGGATTTTCACAGAATTCCAGGAAGCCTCAGGGACCCTACTACTCCTTTTTTGGAGGATATTAGATGAGAAGACAAGAGCTGGGCTGCTCTGACAAGGTGTCGGGTTGTGTGACTGTCCTGGAGTCTGCAGATGGTATGAGCCCAACTACCAGATGGGGCCAAAATTTTTGTTCAGATTAATTTCAATTAAACACAAAGGAGAACCTTCTAGTTAAACTGTCTAAGATGAAATGAGAGGTATTCACAAGGTACTGAGTTTTTTGCCATTGGTCGAGTCAGATATGGTTGTATTAATTATCTGATGCAGGAAGTTTCCACTTCAGATGGATGGTTAGCCTCGCAGCAGGAATCTCCTTCCTTTCTTCTGCCTGTATATGCCCCTCATTTTGGTACTGTACAGCTCTGATATTTCCCAAGAAAACAGCCTATAATTTTCCATTTCTGAACTTCTAATGAAAATTAGTGAAACGTATAATTTAGTACTTGTGTTTTCTGATGGTGTTATATATTTCAATTCAAAGAGACCATGCCTTATTCTCATTTTGATTACTCCTCAATTCCTACCTTCAATGCTGAGCATACAGTGGGTGCTCAGTAAGAATTTGGTGACTAGAAATGCAGACACATTCCTGTAGATTTTCTCATGCCTGTCACCAATACTAATTGGCACTATGGTATCATCACCTGTGGCCATGCAACATATTATTCATGTTTTCACAGGATGTCAGAAACATGACATTCAGCAAACTCTAAAGATGCCTTGGTCCTTTAATTATGATTCAAACTTTTGACTTTTGAGACTGAAACTACAAGAGGCTGTGTCAACCAGGCTGATAGGAATAAAACATAACATACCTAAACATTACAGTAACTATTACACATGAATCCTGATCAACTTTTAAAACACACAAACACATTAAAAACAAATTGTTGTTCAGAACATCAGACATCTTGAGACATTCTGGTTGCCTAACAGTTTGAAAATGGTTAACATGGTTAAGTCAAATATAAACCACAACTAAGATGATAATAAAACATGGAATGAATGGGACAGATTCTGGTAAGAACATTGTTCATTTCAAATCAGAAGTTTTTGTTCAAAATAATCAACACATAAAATCTCTTTAAATTGAAGACTAACTTACCTAAGCCACTATCGGAACTTAAAAATATATGAATAATAAATTTAGCTTACTTGAGAAGATTTTCCCAAAATTACTGTTATTTTGGACTTAAAATACAATATTCATTTTAGTGTATAAAAAGTTGTGTGCAAGTTTTTATATTTGTACAACACCCTAATTACAAAATATAACAATAACTGTTGAGATTTTTCTCTCTTCTCTATTCTCCTTCTCTTGGCTTAATCCTACATTTTCTAAGAGATTGTTGTTGTTGTCATTGTTGTTGCTGTTGACTTAGCTTCTTATTTTTACAGAGAATAACCAGCAGTAAAATTGCTTCTGCCATCCTTTTCTCCCCTGCAAGTGCATTATACAAGAAAGGCAAAAAAAAAAAAAAAAAAAATGTGGACTTTCCCTAAGAGGTATGTGAAATCTAGGGCATTTTGAATTTTTATTGAATTAAACATGTTTTCGTTGCAAGTTACAGAAATGCAGTCTAACTATGGCCAAAAAGAAAAGCCATCTATTTACAGAAACAAAGAGTTAGGGGTGCAGGGGATGCTTATCAGGTGCTAGGAAAGGGATGCCAACATTACCAGGGATCTATTTCACCCTCTTTTTGTCCCTCCTTTCACCTTCACTGTCTTCTACACCAGCAGAGACGTGAAGCTGTTTTTCTTTTAACTAGCAATTGAATGAATCCCAAGGAGACTTTGTACAGCTATTCTTGAGTCATGCGTCTACCCTGTGGTTCAATGAAAGGAGTATTATGATCAAGATCTCCCTCTAAAAATATGGCATTAAGAGGAAAGGATGATGGATTTCCAGAGTAAGGTGAGTGCTTCTAACAGGCGAATGAAAGAATGTTAAAGAGAGAACACTCTTGTTGTTTGCTACAGCTAATAAATTACTTGGGACCAAGATGTTAGGCTCTGGCCTAATTGGAATACCAAAAAATGACATGATCAGAAACACCTGTAATTACTCTTTAATTTATGTAGTTCATTGAAGTGATGAGCAGGGACACAATTAGAAGAATGGGAAAGGTCTTGGAATATTGGAGTTTATAAAAATGTACGTGAAATGCGCTCTTTACACATCAAACTTGGCCTGTGATTTTGCTTGACAGTAATGAAGCAATAGCTGTCATTTGATCAATAGCGTGGTCCAAGATGCTATGGTCTCATCTTTTTATGTTATTCATGGGCATCAACTAACTACAGAGATCCTTATGCTACTAATAAAAAAGAAATGTAGCCTTTATTAATTCCTATTGGGTATTTATTTGGAATTTAATCAATACACTAAGTTCCCATTTAAAAATAGTCCAGTAATAATTTTGGTCATGGAGTCAGTTGTAAATGCCTACATAAAAAGCAAATGAGTATGCCTTTTAATAATATCAGAAGCTCAGAAGTTCTCTTAACATATTTCATAAGTGAAATAGCGATAACATAGACCCTATACAGACATAGCTTGAAATTGAAAATTATCGGGGTTTCCCCAAGCTAAAATTTATGTTTACATATCTTAAATAGCTAGATGCTTTAGCTGTCTTAGCTGGGTACTTTAGCCCATTTTCTATCCAGCCATCTTGGAATGTAAACATGTGCCTATTTAACACCCAGTATTTCTCAAATACTGGTACACACACACTATATCAGGAAAACCTGGAGAGTTTTTCAAATATACTAATGCTTGCATCCAACGTTACCTAATTCCAAGTCAGTAAGTCTGTGTCGGGTCCTATAACTATTTATTTTGTTGGTTTGTTAGTTTCTTTCTTTTTTTTTTTTAATTTCCCAGGTGATTAAGATGCACAGGTGTGTTGGGAAACCATGCCTTTAGGTCTAATCTCTCTACAGATTTCATTAGCAATAATTTGAAAAGTGTATTCATCTTATACAACTCACAAAATAATTCTGTTTTTGAAAATCAGAGCATAAGTAGAAGAGACAGGACTTTTGTTCTTGCAGTGAGATGATACTACCCAGCACTATGTTATGGTATATAAGGCCTTTATATTCTCATCTACCAAATGCAGTGTTTAGATAAGATGATTTTTAAAGTTCCTTGAAACCATAAATTAATTTAACCTATGTAATCCTATAGAATTAGATGTGAAAAAGAAATGTGAGTAGAAGTTTTTATTACAAATTTCATCAAAAGAATATGGGCCATAGAAATTGCTACAAAAATGTAAAGTAAATCAAAAAGCCATAAATAAAAGAGCTTTGTTTCCAAGCTAAAAAAAAAAAAAAAAAAGAAACCACACTCATAAGCTAAATCTATCTGAAAGGCCAGCCTTAGTCATATAATGATTTAACCCCTGCCTTGGTCAGCATTTTCATATAATTTCCTTGCTAATCCAGAATACGCCTGGTGACATGTCTAGAAAGTAGTTTTCAGTGTGCTGAGCTTGGGCAAAGAACAGTTTCCAGGGTGGGTGGGGTGAACTTTTTTTCTAGTGAGGTGTCACGCCTATCTGATTAGGACGCTGTGAATCACTGTGGTTGGCACACTCTCAACTGAAACATATTTTTGCTTTTCTCCCTTTGGTCTCTCCCTCACTTATCATCATGGGAAGATAAAATTCAAAAGCTGTAGATTACAATATTACTCAAAAGAAACATCCTCACTTACCAGAACCACACATTGGTCAGATTGTCTTCAACCTAAAAATATTATCTGTGATAAAAAGCTCTAAATTTTTGCATTGCTATCTTATTATTTTTAAACTGTACCTTAAGCATATTCACTTTTTGTATAACTGAAGAATGATTGTACATTATTTACTAGTGATTGCTAGAATTTCAGGTGGCCAATTTACAAATCATTTCTTAAACTTTCAAGATGATCTTTGTCTATAATCTCTTTTATATGCTGAAAGACCCACAACAATACCATGTTTCCATTTCTCTCCTACTTAATATTATTATACAGATATTGAAACCACAATAGACAATGAAGAAGAGAAATAATTCTACAAGATGTTGCTTAATTAATGTTGTCTCCAATTTTCATTTACTTGATGAAAGTAGAAGTCACCTTCTTGTGAGCTATTCAGCAAGAATCAGATTCCTTAGTACAAAGTTAACTTTGGACCGTGACAGTAAATTGCCTTCAATCAGACAATCCCACTGGAAATGTTCTTTCCCTCCCATTTATCGTGCTATACAGATCTAAGATTTCCTCTCCTGACGTCAAAGTAGCTCCAATATCACCACCTCCTCCTTTCTTCTCTTGGGTCTTTATTCTTCAAATCCAAATATCTCCCTGCTGTGAAGAGCTCAGAAATCTGACACCAACTTTTAGATGCATACAAGCAGATTAAACTTGATTTTCTTCCAAGACTGCAACTGACTTCTGGTGCTCCTTTCATACACGAGCAACTTCAAGCTTGCAAAGAGGTGACAATGCCAGGGCTTCCATATCAGAGAAATAGGCCACCTCTCTCACCTAGTAAGAAATATTCTGTTGGCATATTCAAACTCATCTTTAGGTGTAAAGCTAGTAGTTTGGTGAAAGTAAAGATTCACATTTACTAAATGTGCCCTAAATTGCAAAAGCTCTTCCAAAATAAAAAAATTCTAGACCACAGGAAAGCAAAAATATCTAACAGTTGTATAAAATGCAAAATTTATGTGTGCGATGAATATGTATGTGGAGGAATGCATGTTGTATTTCTGGCCTGCAGCCAATGCCCATTTTCAGAAGAGTGAAACAGCAATCAGGCTGTCGGAGCAGCCTTGAGGTTTCTCCCAGGTGTCCTGTTAGTGGTAGTTTCTGTGCACCCATCTATGTAAAGTTCTCCACCCTGGCACCCAAGCCCAGAGCTCCTCCTTGTTCAGACTTGCCCCATTAGTCTTCCAAGGGAGGACCAAACCCAGGGGAAAGTCTTGATTGCTGGCTGAGATAATCAGGAATAACTTGATTGCATTATTCAACTCCTCAGCTGGGCAGTGGAGGTGGTTTAATCATTATAATTGAGAAAGGAATTCCATAATGCCTTCCTAGAGATGGGTATCCCAATCAAAAACCTTCCCACTTACCTTCACATTACTAGCTTTGTCTTGAAAGTTTAAACCCTGCCAAGTTCAGGAAGTTCCTTATCATGAGAGTTTGACAGCTCTATTTACATTAACCTTGACCCATAATTTAGCAGAGAAAAGTTTCTTTATTGCCTCCTCATATGATAATGCTTGATATTATTAAAATGCAAAATATACAACAAGAGAATCCAGTGTTAAAGCTGTCTCCATTTGTGACTCTTTCACTACTTGAAGAAATTTTTGTGCCTTTTTACCATGGGTGCTCTGTGTGTTAGAAGTATGCATCCTATTACAGGAATACACAATATATAAACTTTTCTTTTTAAAGTAAAAATAAATAAAAAGAAAACTAGGTCTTTATACCATTTGTGTTTCAGTGAGTTTCTTGTGGTTGTTTTCATTTTAAGTTTGTGGAGTTGTTCTAGCTAATGAGTAACATGGTAATTAATTTTAGTCTACCTGAGCTGCCTTCATTCAGCCACATTTTTTTTATTTTCTTTTAGCGTATTATGGGGGTACAAGTGTTAAGGTTATATATATTGCCCATGCCCCCCTCCCTCCTCAAGTAAGAGCTTCAAGCGTGTCCATCCCCCAAACATTGCACATCTTACTCATTGTGGTTGTATACACCCATCCCCTCTTCCTCTCTCCCCCCCCTCCCGACATCTGATAAATGTTACTCCTGTATGTCCACTTAGGTGTTAATCCATTAATACCAATTTGCTGGTGAGTACATGTGCTGCTGGTTTTTCCATTCTTGAGATACTTCACTTAGTAGAATGGGTTCCAGCTCTATCCAGGAATATACAAGAGGTGCTATATCACCATTGTTTCTTAAAGCTGAGTAGTATTCCATGGTATACATACACCACATTTTGTTAATACAGTCATGAATTGATGGGCACTAGGATTGTTTCCATAGCTTTGCAATTGTGAATTGTGCTGCTATAAACATTCGAGTGCAGGTGTCTTTTTCATAAAGTGACTTTTGACCTTTTGGGTAGATGCCCAGTAGTGGGATTGCTGGATCAAATGGTAGATCTACTTGTGTCGCTTTGAGGTATCTCCATATTGCTTTCCACAGAGGTTGAACTAGTTTGCAGTCCCACCAGCAGTGTAGGAGTGTTCCTCTCTTTCCACATCCACACCAGCATTTATTGTTTGGGGACTTTTCAATAAAGGCCATTCTCACTGGAGTTAAGTGATATCTCATTGTAGGTTTGATTTGCATTTCCCTGATGATTAGAGATGTTGAACATTTTTTCATATGTTTGTTGGCCATTATTCTGTCTTCTTTTGAGAAGTTCCTGTTCATGTCCTTTGTCCATTTTTTGATAGGGTTGTTTGATTTTTTCTTGCTGATTTTCCTGAGTTCTAAATAGATTCTAGTTATCAGCCCTTTATCAGATGTGTAGCTTGCGAAAATTTTCTCCCATTCTGTGGGTTGTCTGTTTGCTCTCTTGACAGTTACTTTGGCTGTGCAGAAGCTTTTTAATGTGATCAGGCCCCATTTGTTTATTTTTGTTGCTGTTGTGATTGTCTTCGGGGTCTTCTTCATAAATTCTTTGCCTAGGCCAATGTCTAGAAGAGTATTTCCAACATTTTCCTCTAGAATTCTAATAGTTTCACACCTATGGTTCAAGTCTGTTACCCAGCGTGAGTTGATTTTTGTGAGATGTGAAAGGTGTGGGTCCTGTTTCAGTCTTCTACATGTGGCTATCCTGTTTTCCCAGCATCATTTATTGAATAAGGATTCTTTTCCCCAGTGTATGTTTTTGTCTGCTTTGTCAAAGATTAGTTGGCTATATGAGGATGGTTTTATATCTGGGTTCTCTGTTCTGTTCCACTGGTCAATGTCCCTGTTCTTGTGCCAGTAAAAAACTGTTTTAATGACGATAGCCTTGTAATATAGTTTGAAGTCTGGTAAATTGATACCTCCTATTTGTTTTTATTGCCTAGGATTGATTTTGCTATACGGGGTCTTCTCTGGTTCCATATGAAGCATAAAATTATTTTTTCTATATCTGTGAAAAATGATGATGGTATTTTGATAGGGATTGCATTGACTCTGTAGGTCACTTTGGGTAGTATAGACATTTTAACAATGTAGATTCTGCCGACCCATGAACATGGTATATTCTTCCATCTGTTTATGTCCTCTGCTATTTCCTTCTTCAGTGTTTCATAGATCTCCCTGTAGAGGTCTTTTACCTCCTTAGTTAAATATATTCCAAGGTACTTTATTTTCTTTGTTGCTATTTTGAAGGGAATTGAGTCTTTGATTTGGTTCTCACTTGTACTGTTGTTGGCGTATATGAATGCCTCTGATTTCTGTGTATTGATTTTGTATCCTGAGACTTTACCAAATTCATTTTTCAATTCAAGGAGTTCTTGGTTGAATCCTTGGGGTTTTCTAGGTATAATATCATGTCATCAGCAAAGAGTGAGAGTTTGATCTCTTCTGCTCCCATTTAGACACCCTTAATTCCGCTCTCTTGTCTGATTGCTGTAGTGAGGACTTCCAGCACTATGTTGAATACAAGTGGAGACAGTGGGCATCCTTGTCTTGTTCCAGTTCTAAGTGGGAATGCTTTCAATTTTTCCCCATTCAGTATGATATTGGCTGTGGGTTTGTCATATATGGCTTGTATCATTTTTAGGTAAGCCCCGTCTATGCCTATTTTGTTGAGCGTTCTTATCATAAAAGGGTGTTGAATTTTGTCAAATGCTTTCTCTGCGTCTATTGAGAGGATCATATGGTCTTTGTTTTGGCTTCTGTTTATATGGTGAATTACATTTATAGATTTGCATATGTTGAACCATCCCTGCATCCCTGGGATGAAGCCCACTTGGTTGTGATTTTAATTTGTAGCCTTGGGAGAGTGGGAAACAGAAAGCAATGGCTAGGATCCCTCCAGATGAAATGGCAAGGCAATGGGGCTCAAGAGTCAATACTTATTCTTTTTTTAAGAAGATTATAGGGAAATTTATTTATTTACTTGTTTATTTTTATTGACAGATAAGATTGTATATATGCATGGCATACAACAGGAGGTTTTGATAGATATACATACATTGTGGAATGACTAACTCCATCTATTCAACACATGCAGGACTTCACATACTTATGTTTTTGGGGCAAGAGCACTTAAAATCTACTCTGTTAGCAATTTTCAAGTTTATAAACAATATATCATTATTAATTATAGTTACCCTGATGTACAATAGAAATATTGAACTTATTCTTCCTCTCTAACTGAAATTTTATATCCTTTGACCCAAATCTCTCTCCTTTGACCCTCCTCCCCCACAGCCCCTGGTAACCAGCATTCTATTCTACCCCTATGAGTTCAATTTTTTTACACTCTACGTATTAGTGAGATCATGTGGTATTTGTCTTTCTGGTTTATTTCATTTAACATAATGTCCACCAGGTTCATCCTCATTGGATTTTCTTCTTTGTAAAGGATGAATAGTATCCATTGTGTACATATACTACATTTTCTTTATCCATTCATCCAAGTGATGGACACGTAGGTTAATTCCATATCTTGGCTATGGTGGATAATGCTGCAATAAACATGGGAGTGTAGGTATCTCTTTTACATACTGATTTTATTTCCTTTGGATATATACTCAATAGTGAGGTTGCTAGGTCATATGACAGTTTTATTTTTAATTGTTTGAAGAACCTCCATACTGTTTTCCATAATGGCTGTACTAATTTATATTCCTACCAACGGTCTGCAAGGATTCCCTTTTTTCAACACACTCACCAAGACTTATCTTTTGTCTTTTTGATAATAGCCATTCTAACAGGTGTGAGGTGATATCACACTGTAGTTTTAATTTGCATTTCCCTGATGATTAGTGATATTGATCATTTTTTCACATGCCTGCTATCCATTTGCATGTCTTCTTTTGAGAAATGTCTATTCAATCCTTTGCTCATTTTTAAGATTAAGTTATTTATTCTCTTACTATCAATTGTTTTAGTTGCTTATAGATTTTGAATATTAATCCCTTATCAGATGTATAGTTTACAAATATGTTCTCCCGTTTCACAGGTTGTCCCTTCACTCTGTTGATTGTTTCCTTGGGTGTACAGAGGTTTTTATTTAATGTAATTCCATTTATTTATTTTTTGCTTTTGTTGCCTGTGCTTTGGGGTCATATCCAAAAAAATCAGACACAGTCTATTGTGAGGAACCTGGGCTCAGTTAACACAAATGCAATTTCTATGTCCTCGGTATATTAGAAAGAGCACAGATACTTAGGCCAACTGTACTGCCACAAACCTGCTCTGTGATCTTGAGCAAGCTGCTTAACTGCTCTGTGTCATGGTGTTCTTGTCCATAAATGGAAAACAAGCACAGAACACTGTGCAGGGGTGTGAGAGGTTAAAATGAGTATGAAAGCACCTCAGACATTGTCATTCTATCAGACATACTTGAATTCCTTCTTTCTGATGTTCTAAAGGCCTTAGGGTAATGAATCGTAAAATAGAAATGAGACTAAGTACCTAATTAACTCACATGGGCCTCAAACAGTGCAAAAATTTAATATTCCAGATACATTCACTTAAAAAATGTGCTTTCCTGAAGTGAAATTGTCTACAGGTAAGTAAAATGAGGAGTATCTTGGGAAGAAGCATGTTCTATAACCAGAAAAGTCACTTCCCCAAAGTTTACCTGCCTCACATTTTATCAGTCTCATATTGTGCACATCTTTGTACCCCTGTCTTCTGAGGCACCCTCTTCTTTGCAAGGGAAGCAGGTGAATTATCCTGGAGGTTCAGTGCTACCTGGTTGAGAGGTTTTATAAAACCAAGCCAATATGACCACCCCCACCTAGCCTCAATCACATCATTTCATAGAAGTAGAATATATGTTGCTTTTCACATTGCATTGTAAAATAAAGCACTAGGCTCAATAAATGAGGAACAGTGGCTTTGATTCCTACTCTATGATTCTCTACATGGTGCATGGAAAGGACGCTGGGCTCGGAAGTCAAAAGACTTGGACTTGAACGTTAATTCTGCTAACTATAAATTCTATGATCTCAGCAAGTAACTTAGCCACTGTAACCTCATTCCCTTCCTCTGTGAAAGTGGAATTACACTCCTGCTTCAAAGGCTTTGAAAGGATATGAGAGGTAACCACATAAGAAAAAGCACGTAATATAAAACTTGAACAGTAAAAACTGCTGTCCTGTATTAAGTACCTACCACGTACATGCTATGTTACATATTTTATTTAGTCCTCACAATACTCCTTCAAAAGGCATTGTGTGTCACTGCCTACAGGTGAGGAAAGTAAGGCCTAAAGAGGTTAAGTAACTTGCCTGAAGCCCCAGAGCTAAGTGGCAAAGCCAAGATTTGAACCCAGTTCCAGCTCATACCAGGGCCAGGCACTCTCTTTGTTCCAATGGTCCTGTTTCCTCTTCCTTTCTATTTTTTACATCCCAACCCCATAGTGCTACAGGCTTTAATTTAAAATACTGAACAAAAACATATTTTTATCAAAGAGCCCAAATACATACTTATGTATGTATCATACACGACATATCATGAGCAACACATTTTTGCAATATAATTAATTCAGGTAATAATTTTGTCCCACCCTGATATTATGTTTCTCGCGTTCCCGATACCATCTTCCGTGTTCCAGAGATGCGCAATCCTGCTTGTGCTTGCTCAAGGGAAACAGAGAAGCAGAGTCAACTGCTCTGGTGCCACTCACTCCTCAAGTGGCCTGAAGCTGTCCCGCTGCCTCAGGTGACTAATGGAGTGACTAAAGCCAACATAGAAAGCAAGCCGTGCTGTTTTAATAGAGCCACACTATAAAGGAAGACACTCAAGCCAGTGCCAGCCATGCAAATGATTTATTGGGTGAGCCCCACCCCACCAGGCCCAGCAATTTCCCATTTGTCCCTTCCCAATCCTGCCCCTCCCATGTCTCCACCCTCCTGCTACCTGCCCTTCCCAGGCACCTCCCTCTTTTTATGGTGATGGCACTTCTCCCGCTAACAGCCCACGCACCACACCCTGTTTCCCAGACGGCTCTGGCTCCAACAGATCCTCTGCCCCAACCCTCAGTCTCCAGACTTCTCTCATTAATGCGCCTTCCCTGACAGCTCCCATCCACAGTTCTCAGCCCGTCTTTTTGAATTTCCCTTTTTCTTTTATGAATCCTTTCCGTATGACTTCAAATCACAAGCAAACCAGGTTAACGAAGTTTCCTGAAAGACTGTCCTCAAAGACAGGTCATCTTAATGATAATTTCCCCGGAAGGGACTGCCAGCTAGACTCACAGGTAGTCAGGTCAGGCCCCCAGGTCTTGAGGCAACGCCTCCTGTAAACGCTGTGTGATGTCCATTCTAGTGTAGACAGTCGCCAATTACTGATTAATAATTAGGATGGCATTTATTACTTTACAATAGTCATAATAAGAACAATAATAATAATAACTTCCATTGATTGATCTAAAGCTCACTGTGTGGCAGGTGTCTTTCATGCAGTAGCTTACTCAATCCTCAACAACCCTCTGTGGGTGGGCATTTTTACTCCAATATACAGATGCGTAAATTAAGGCAAAAAGAAATTAAGACACTTGTTTGTTATCATATGACATTAAGTACCAGAGACAGATTTCAAACTCAATCTCTCTGAACATAAAGCCTGTCCATGTTTCCTGATGGCTCCAACACCACCAGTCACTTCCCTCTGCCTGTTACTCACACTTCCATTCTCTGTATCACAAAAACTGGAAACCTCATGGTCATTGGTGGCTTATTCTTATTCATCACTCTCTTTAAATAATTCCTTGCTAGAATTCTGCAGATTCTATCTGTATAACACTTTCTTCATCTGTCTCTTTTTTTCCCTTCCCACTGTAACCACCCTAGTTGAGGTCTTCATTACTTTTCTCCTAAACCATCTCATTGACCTTCTGATCAATTACACGGTCTCTCTTGTCTCTCTCAAAATCCAGTCTTCACGCTGCTTCATGTTTCTCCCACTTAAAAAAAGTTAATATCTTTCTACTGTCAACTGAATAAAGGAAACTTCTCATCATAGCATTATAAAAAAAAACCTTTATAAAATGAAATCTGGCCTATGTGTTGTCATATTTACTTTATGTGGTCATAGAATATTACAGGGAAGATCTAGAAACAGAGACTGGTTACAGAAACAGATTTAGGCTCAGGACTAAAATGTTTTGAAGGTCCCCAATTCCAAAAGAGGAGGCACTGGCCAGGAAATGGAAGCAGGACTTCATAGAAAAGGTAAGGAGGATTGTGTGCCAGAAATATTGTAGTGGCAGACGGTTCAGAAGGAATGGGTTCATTCAAGAGATATTACAGATATAGGACTGATGCGACTTACTGACAAATAGGAATGGTAATGTAGGAAGTAGGGAAAGGAATTATTCAAAGATTCCTGCAGCTTTGAGTCTAAGTGAATTAGGAGGTAACTGCAGCACAAACAGGAAACACTGGAGAGAACATTTGACCTAGAAAAATGGAAATTCTGCTTTGGACATATAGCTCAAACCCAATTCATCCTTAATCTTAAGAAGATGACCTTTGGTGCTGACATGGCTTGGTGTACTACCAAGATGAATTTAGCAAATATAAATCATTGCCTTAATCACTCAAGAATTGTCTCATTTTTTAAAATTCCATGTTCATTCTAAAGATTAAATCCCTTATTCTATGTTAAAAAGAGATCTGTGTTATGCTTCAAACAATAAGACATTCATGGGCATATTTGGAATCCCTTTTTGTAGTTTATTTCAATGATTTCCTTTGGCTTTAAATAGTAGCTATAGCCTCCCCTCAAGCTTATATATAATACCGGTAATATTAGTATACCATGAATGGGGGGGGGGAGGATTAGAGACAATCTGACCTCAGCCTCCTTCCATTAACCTTCTCCACACTTTAAATTGAAATTATGCATTCAAATCTCTGGATTGGTGAACTTCAGTTAGTGCCCGGAAGTATTTCAAGGCTATTAATCAATGGCAGGTGGTCACAGTCCCTCTATTCATAAGTAATGAATCCTAAAATGAATACTTGTTGAAAAATAGCTTCAACAGTGCTTAAAATCTCCATAGTTTTATTAATTCTTTTTGTGTGTGTACATTATTCAAATGAGGAAGTATGTCAAAAACATTTTAGAAACGTGAATAAAGCCAATTATAATTATAAATTGCCATCATTATTCCTTTGGAGAGTAGGGCAATGTAAATTGAATAGCTAAGCCATGTAATTATGAAAATTATTTAGTGGAGGGACAGTCACTTGGAACCTGCTTAAGTAGGAACAACATGTCTTCAGCACACCTCATAGTTCTTGTGCATACCCACGAATGTTCTTTACTGAATGAACAATTCGGTGGCTGGTGAGATATGGGGAGAGAGTGACAAAGGGTATTTGTGAGGATGAAGGCAAGGATTAAGTTACCCAAAAAGTTAAACAAAGAGACAATTATCTCTTAAATCACTAAATTTTACAATGTATGTTATTTTGAATCTGGCTGGGTCACAGAACAATAAAAAAAGCTCATTCAAGTTCTGATTTAGTGTTCTCTGGAAGGGAGGACTGTTTGAGAAAGTGCTTTCTTGTGATTTCACCCTGGGATCATTCAGACATTTAAAGAGTGAGAACAAATTTGAATTGTACTTATAGTATATCTGCTAAATGTCTCTAGTCCTAAAAGCTGCTCTAATTCCAAACTCTGTGTACAACAGCACAAACAATTCACATCTTTTTTTAGAAAAATGCATTTTTTAACTTATGCACAGTAAAATTTATTCTTTGTGGTGTTGACCTCTAAGCATTGTGACAAACGCATCAAGTCATACATCTACCATCAAAATTATAACAGAACGGTTACATCATCCCTCAAAAGTTTCTTATGCTATTCCTTCATGATAAGTTTCTCCTCCTATTCCCAACCTTTGTTAACCACTGATAAGTTGTCCAACCTTATAGTTTTTTTCTTTTTAGGAATATCATATAATGGAATTCTATGGTATATAGTTTGAGAATTTTGCTTATTCTTGTAATACTTATCAAATGCTTTTGAGATTTAACCATATTACCTGCATATGTCAAATCTGTTGTTCCTTTTTATGGCTAGGTAATATTCCATTGTATGGATCTGCCATAGTTTTTTTTTTTCAACCCATTCACTATTTAAGGTTTTTCTCTCAATTTTTAACAATTATGAATAAAGCTGTTATAAATATTTACATATAGGTTTTGTGTAAGCACACATTTTTATTTCTCTTAAATAATTATTCAAAGTGGTATTCCTGAGTCATATTGTAAGTACATGCTTAACTATGTAAGAAATGACCGAACTGTTTTCCAAAGTGGATGTGCTATTTTGTATTCTCACTAATAATAAATGAGAAATACGGTTTGAGTATCTTTGTATTATAGTTTGGATAATGTCTATTGATCTGTTTTTGAGTTGGCTAATTCTTTCCTCACCTGTATCAAGTCCTCTAATGAAACTTTGTATGTTATTCTTCATCTCTGTTATTGTGCTTTTCATTTCTAACATTTCCATTACATTCCTTATTATAGTTTCCATCTCTCTACTGAAATTTCCTATCTGTTCTTGCATGCCGTCAGTTTTTTCCTTTTAGTGCCTGCAACATATTAATCATAGCTATTTTAAATTCTCTTTCTGATAGTTACATCATATCTGAACTCAGCTCTATTGATACATTTTTCTCTTGGCAGTTCTTTGCATTTTCTTGCCTCTTTGTATGTCTCATAATTTTTTGTTGAAAGTTGGACATCTATGTAGGAATAGAAACTAAGGCAGTTTTTTTGCTCACATGTGGACATACCTTTTCTTATACTAGACCTTTATCTGGGGGAGTTGAATAAATCTAGGAAGCAGTTGAGTTGAGTTTGGGCTTTCTTGTTGCTGTGCTTACAATCAGTATACCGCAGCATTCAGGTTCTTCCAGAGATACCTTGTGTTTAAGGTGGAGACTGATCTGCAGAGGGCATTTTTTTTTTTTTTTTTAAATATCTGCTTTACCTTCAGCTTGAGGTCTTCCCTTTCTGCTGTGCCTCAGAGAGGGTCTCCCTCTTTCTCTCTCTCCTCACTCTTGTGACTCTCCCAACATTATTCTACTGTTACAAGTTATGCAATGCTTGTTAGTTTGTAAGAGGGAGGCAGCCTCTGTTATTCTCGTTAAGCTTCAGTCCTATGTAGGTTCTACATCTTAAGGAGTGGACTTCTCAGTGCTCCTGCCCCACCCATCAGCTATCGTTATGCTCTTCCTCCAAGGTTACAGAGTTGTTGCTTTTTTACCCTTCCCTACACACACAGCTAGAATGGTTTTCCCCAGTGTCATAGTGCGGCAGTGCTTGTTTCCCCTCTGCTGATAGCTTAAGGCTCTTGTTCCACAGAGAAGAGATGCAAAAGGGATCTATCTGTGCACAGCTTCATGCCTTTCCTGTATGGCTCACTGTTCCCTTCCCTCAGGTCTGCACCATTAAGGATGCTTTCTCAGGACTCTCACCAATCATTTTTTGTGAAAGCCTGGAAAGTCCCTAGAGAAGAGCCTGCAAATCCCTAGAGAAGAGCCTGCAAGTTCACACTTCCCTTGCAGCTGTGACCCCTCAGGAATACCATACTCTCACCAGCTCAAACTTGGCTTCTGCCAACTTGTTAACTGAATTCTTTAGCTAAATTCTCTTATTGGTACCTTATTGCATCTTCCTCAGGTAAACAAGTGCTCACATCCCTCTCTCCCTGCAGGGATTTTTCTCTTCTTATATTTTAGGTTAGGTAGTTGCCATGTGACCTCAACTGTCTAATGGGTTCAAGAAAAGCCATGAATTTGTAGTTTATCTGACTATATGAGTCGCTGTTATGAAGGTGACAGTGATGTTCTTTCTAGCTGTTATCATCCCAGAAGAAAACTAAAAGCCTTCACCTGTTTTTGGAGCCATCACTATATGGATTATATATATAAGATTATATAAGAGTATAGCCTTTGCCCTTCAATATACTAGCCTTAAACAACACATCGATCTTAAACACCTGCTTTGTTTATTAAAATCAAAGTTCACTTACGTGACCAAAAGTTCTTCACTATTTACATTCAGTTTATCCCGATGTAACCGCTATTACCCTTGTTCATAAGTTTCTTGGTTGAAACAGCAGCATGTTAAATTGGAAATCAGGAGAACTGGCTCATCACAGTATGACTTTGAGCTTTATTTTAATGTCTTTTGATCTCAACTTTCTCATCTTCATACAAGGAAGTTAGGGTAGATAACATTTATAGTCCTTTCCAGTGTAATAAATTTTTAGATAGTATGTTATTTTTACCTCTATTTTTTTTTTGTTAAGAACTCAATTGAGTCACATTATTTTTAGTTATTATTCTGGAGTTTCCCCAGAGTAATGAGTTTACAGCACGGTGGTTAAGCCAGATAGCTCAGGAGTAAAACTGCCTAGGTTCAAATTCCTAGTTCACCACTTTGATGCTGGCTATACCTTGGGAAAATTACTTTTCTGAGCCTCAGTTTTCTCATAAACTTAAACTTATGTGCTTATTTTGTGCACAAAATGTGCACAATAATAAGCACAATTTGTGCTTATTTTCAAATAAAGATGTAAATTAGCACAAAGTCTATAAATAGACATTACTTAAAATTATTCAAAAACATTGGCTGAAAATCAAACTAAGGACAGGAATGTGACTGCTCTCTAACTGAAGATAGCAGCAGAGGAAGGCTGACTGACATTTGCACATGTCCTAGTTGGAGCTTAAGATCTGGGACATTTTAACAGATGGCGCTCAAAACACAAGAAAACTCGTGAGTGGTACAAAAGGTGTTAAGAATTTGCGTAACAGTAAGAAAAGCCAAGACTATACAATGATATTGGAGTTTTGGACAAGGACTTCCCTCACCAAAAAAAGGTGTGCTGGACCTTGTACTCTTGGATCAGTAATTTAAAGTTGCTGGGCTAAAGAAAATTGGTCACAAATTCTAAGTGGCAGTCCATATTTTTCTCCTTTTCATGTCTCATTTTTCTTATAAACTTTTCTGAATATAACATCTCTTTCTGCTTGATGAAGTGTGCTTTATTCTGATTGTAAAGAGTAATGGAAAGAATTGAGAAAAGGGAAAAGGAATGACACTGATTTTGGCCAATTCAAAAATTAGAAATTACATGGTTGTAGAACAAAATAATACCTGGTAAGTTTATAACTTTTAATAACATCGGAAAAGCCACTGTCATTTTTGTAATTGCATTATTTATTTTGTGTAATCTATTAAAAATACAGATTCCAGATTTCCATCCTACCAGATATTTTTATTTATTTGATGAGCTAGACCCAAGAAGTATATTTTAAGACACTCCATAGGTTACTCTGGTGTGTTTTCAGGTTTGGAAACTGCTGCTAGATTATGCAGGTCATTAACCATGTTTTAAAGACTAAAATGTAGTCATGAAAATACCCATAGTTGACCATTACAAAATTGAGCCTAACATGAGTAAGAAATGCACAGAAGCCACCGAAGTCTCTCCTAAAAGTCAGGATAATGAAATGTGAATAAAGCTGTAAAATGAATCTTAATGTAGGTCCCTGTGTCAGATAATGTATGATGCTTAGGGTTTTCTGTCCTCTCCTGCAGATGAGATCTTATAAGTCCTGTGTCAGATAATGTATGATGCTTAGGGTCTTCTGTCCTCTCCTGCAGATGAGATCTTATAAGTCTCCTAACTCCTAGGCTTTGTTCTGCCCCACCAGCCAACTTTCAAACTAACACTGCAAGATTAACATCACTTCCTTCAGCTGCAATTCTGATTGTGATCTTAAACTTGGGTTCTGATATTAGCTTCTGCCTTTTTCTTGTGGCAACCCTCTACTTAATGTTCTAGTCTCTCTAGAATTCATGACTCTCTTTTATTCATTCCAGTTCATACCTTTTCCTGCTTGGAACTGAAGAGCTCATGCTAAATTTCAGTCTGGTGGCTGGCTTTAGCTTCCCAAGGGCAGATTGTTTTGACATTGGCAGTCAGCTTGCCTGCACACTCCTCATGTTATCATCTGCTCTTGGATTCCATGACTGAGCTTTCCAGTCCAACAACTTGATTCAATTCCCAGTATCCACATTTGCAAACTCATGATTCTGGCCAAGTTATTTTAACTCTCTGAGCTTCCTCATCTTTAACATGTCAAGAGTAATAATTTTCTACAACTAATACAAATTAGAAATGGTTATGTATTAACTGAAATGCTCTCTGGTAACAGGTGCTCAAAGGCTACTAATTCATTCTCTAATAGATAACACATATTGAGACGCTGTGCTTCCTTAATTAATATCTTCCTCTATTATCCTTTGGCTCTGTTCTCCTCAAATCTACTTAATTAAAATATGATTATTTTTATCCTTTAGATTTGTGTTTCCCAATCTTTTTTAAAACAGGGCATATACCTAAAGTGATCATATTTGAACAGAAAAATAGGACAAAGTGGGTAAAATTGCTGATGAAAAGATAGTATCATCCCAGAATCTCCAGCCTTCTCAGGCTTGTCCTAGAGACTCTAAGCACTAAATTAATTATTTATCAGCCCATCTGTAACTCATCATTTATTCCAGTTGGGAAACATTGCTCCAGTTGACATGATCTGCCAATAGACAGACTTTCTTCTAGTATCTAAAAGTGTATCTTTTACCTAGAGTCTGCTACACCCAAGCAGGTTGCCCTATTTCCAAATTACAATCACCACATTATAGGTTAATGGAGATTTTTTTTGAGAACAGATTCATTAAATAAGACATTAAATCATTCCACTATATGCATCACAGATAAAAAACAATTCTTCAAACTTAGCATTAGAAAAGGAAAATGACAATCAATATTGCTTATATATTAATATCATGCACGGAGGAATAATATCAGTAAAATGGTGGAATAGAAAGCCATGGGCCTTCCTTCCACCGCTCCCCCCCCACCAAACATTTGATTCAACAACAATTCTCACTGATTTCCTTTGTGAGAAATCAAAAAATTAGTTGAGATGCTTCTGCACACTGGGAAAGTGCAAAACAAGCCACATCTAAATTGGTAGGAAAATTCAAGAGATACTGTCACCATGATTCTGGATAAAACCTCCAGCTCCCAGCTTATCCCTGTGTGGCAGCAAGGACTAAACTGTACATCCAGTGTTCTGATTTGGGGAATTGGCTTCTGTCTTGCCTGGCTCAGAGTGCTGATAGGACCAGAGGTACTCAAGATGCCTGAGGGCTGCTCAGAACAAAGATAGCAGTTTGAACTAGCATGTAAGCGCTCAACATACTCTTTCCTCAAGTTCAGCACAGAGGAAACCACCAAAAAAATGCACCAGATCCCAACTTCTCCTAGAGAAGAAAAGGATGGAATCATGTGCCCAATATTCCAAACTTTCTGGGGCCACCTGAGGGACAATCTTGCCTGTCTCTGAGTGCTAATAAGTCCCAGCATCTTCTAGATACCTAAGGGCCATTCAGAACAAAGACAGTAGTTTAGACTATCATGTAAGCCAGAGAAAATGAATATACAGAGAAGGCTTAAGACACCTCGAGTATCTCTGGACAGGATGATTGGCAAGGATCTCCTTTCAAATAAGGCAAGTCCAGGAAGCCTAAGAGAAGTAGATTTCTTTTCTAATATGCAGGTACCAACACAAAGAATCAAGGAAAATAAACAGGAAAACATGGACCAATGAGAGGAACAAAATAAAGTTCCAGAAATTGAACCTAACGAAACAGAGTTATAGGAATTGCATGATATATAATTCAAACTAACTTTCATAAAGACACTTAATGAGCTCAGGAGAATAATACATGAAAAAGTGAGAATTTCAGCAAAGAATGAAAATATTTAAAAAGAACCAAACAAATATATTAGAGCTGAAGAATATAATAATTTAACTGAAAAATACAACACAGTGGTTCAATGGAAGACTAGATCAGGCAAAAGAAAGAATTGGTGAACTTGAAGACAGGTCACTTGGTATTATCAAGTCAGAGGAGCGAAAAGAAGACAGAATGAAAAAGAACAAGTAAATGGGCTGGGTGCAGTGCCTCACACCTGTAATCCTAGCATTTTGGGAGGCTAAGACAGATGGATTGCTTGAGGCCAGGAGTTCAAGACTGGCCTGATCAAGAGGGAGACCCCTGTCTCTATAAAAATTAGAAAAAGTTAGCTAGGTGTGGTTAGCCCATGCCTCAGAGGGCTAAGGCAGGAGGATTGCATGAGCCCAGGAGTTTGAAGTTGCAGTGAGCTATGATGATGCCACTGCACTTTAGCTGAGGTGACAGAGCAAGACCCTATCTCAAAATAAAAAATAAAAAAAAATTAATAAAGCTTGAGAAATGTATGGGACATCATCAAGCAGACCAATATATGTATTATAGGAGTCTCAGAAAAAGAAGAGAAAGAGAAAGTATCGAACTCTATTTTTAGAACTAATTGCTGAAAACGTCCTAAATCTGGGGAAAGAAATGAACATCCAGACCCAGGAATTTCAGTGGATCCCAAATAAGATGAACCCAAAGAAACCCATATGGAGACAAAATATAATAAAATTGTCAAAAGTCAAAGACAAAGAGAAAAATTTTGAAAACAGCAAAATAAAAGCAATTTGCTATGTACAAGTATATCACCCTCTCCCCTTCTAGAAGTGACCCCTGGGTTTGTATAACTAAGTGGTCAGTCATGATTGAACAAAAGTTGTATTTAAATACCTTGGCCCCATAGGCTTCCACCCTCTGCTGGTGGATCTGTGTTTGGTTTGAAGAGCACATTCAGTTTGGGCAGTTTTCAAGTCGACCTGGTTTTTTCTTTTTCTTGGCCCTTTTTACTTCTCCACCACACATGCACATGGGCTTCCAGACATCCAGGGATGTGCGGAATGTTTATCAAGTCCCCCAATTGCTATCTCCTTGCTAAATATATTGCTAGCCTTCTGTTCTGCTACTTCCCCCAAGCAGGACCATAACCTCACCCAGGAGACCTGCAGGCTTTTCCCATTCACTGCTGTGTAAGTTTTCTGATTTCAACTCCAGATAAAGTCAGGCACCTCTAGCAAGGAAGGTGCTGGGTTTTCATGAACAGCCAGCTATTACATCATCTGAGCTGGAGTAGGGCAAGTAGACAACTCCAGGCAAGAATTCCATAGACTTTGACAAGTTACCTAAAGTTCAGTGGCTTTTTTTGTGAATATATGCCTCTCACTTTATTGTTTGCCTTGGATAGATTTCCAGAGCCCTTAAGTGACTTTTTTTTAAACAATTTGTCAAGTTTTATAGTTGCTTTTGTGGGAGAGGACTTGCCCATCTTTTCAATCTTATATAGCTGGAAATCCTGCCAATTTTCCCTTTTTTTTAAATCAATCAATTCAACCTTCCATAACCTTAGATTGTATGTGTGTGTGTGTGTTTGTGTGTCTTTGGTTAGATAGATAGATAGATGATAGATAGATAGACATAGAAAGATATTAATAGATATATGAGATCAGTCTTGAAAGTATCCAGCCATGTAATATGAAAAATAGGGACATGAAGAAGATACAAGAAACATTGTACATAAGACAATGACACCTCAGTCTCCTTCAACGTAGGCACCTTGGGACCTCACAGAGTTCTCCCTGAGTCTCTTAACCTAACCCCTACACGTTCAACATTCTCAGGTGTTCTGCATGTTGCTGGCCTTCCAGAACATGGATCACTTTCAACAGATTCTCCACCATCTTTGAAGCATTTTTGTCACACTCTTATTTGCTCTGTACTTACTGCATTGTCCCCAAAAGCCTTCTGAATCATCCAAATAGTTTCTGCGGAGTAACATTCAAACTTAACACAAAATTTGATGCAGATTCATTGCTCTACTCGCTCAATCATTTTGAATGCAATGGCCACACAGTGCACATGCTCACTCAACAGCATCTAGCACCCACTGACTAGTAAAGCGAAGTTGTCATTATTCACGCATGCGCATTCTAGTCCACTCTCCTTAGCTGCCAGGTTACATCGACGGTTGCGGAGAGTTCTTGTATTAACAATGGTTGGATACTTTCTGGACAGGCCTTGTATACATATAACCAAACACCTTCAGGGTACTCAGCAGAATACAGGGGTCTTTATTTAACAGGATCTAATCTTTACAAAAGACAGTTGGGGATTATAAATAGTATTATTTTTACTTTTCTGACAATAATAGCCCTATAAGTATTTCTGGTATGGACTTAGTTGTGTGAGTCATATGTTTTTCCTTTTTTTATTCTTAAAAATAATAAAACAGCAACAGGACATATAATGACTCAGATGCACAGTAGTATTTAATATAGTTCCTTATTGTCTCCTGGAAACACTTTCTTTACTTAACTTCTTCTGTAACTTTGCTAGTTAGTCTTTCTCTCATTTGGCCTCTGAATTTTGTGTAGCCTAGCACTATTCATTCTATTCATTATCTATACACAGATGTATTTGGTGGTCTCATTTAGTCTCTTGGGTTTAAATACCAACTTTAAACTAATACGGCTCAAATATACAATCACCTACTTGACATCTTTACTTGGATATCTAGTAAACAGTTAAAATTTAACACAACTAAAACAAAACTCTTGGTTTCAGATCACATTCTAAACTTGTTCCTTTCCTAATCTTTCCATTCATCCAATTTTTCTGTCCTAAAACCTAGGAGTCAAACTGAGTTGACCCTGTTCCCTTTCACTCTACATCTAAATTCACATGCATGTCCTATGGGACTTATAATTCAAAATATATCCAGAATTTGAACTCATCATCCTCCCTCACTGCCACCATTCTAGACCTAGCCACCTTCATCTCTCACCTGGGCTTTTGAAATAATAGCCTGTGAAATGTTCTCCTTGTTTTGACATGGTCAGCTCTCTTTCTAGTAATGAAAATTAAATCTTATCACTCTGTTTCTTGTAGAAAAAAATCCAGGCTTTTCACCCTGAATTTATTTGGTCTGTGCCTACCTCTCTGGTCTCTTCCACTCTAGTCACCCTGTTTCTTTCACTTCACACATCTTCCCAACCTCAGGACTTTGCATTTTTACTTATCTTTAAACAAGTGAATCAGAAATTGTACCCAGCAATTTTGCTCACATCACATTGGCAAGCATGCAGTCACATTGCATTATCATCTGCAAAGGACTCAGGGATCTGTAATCTCTGCCAGGGAAGGCGTATGATCAACTTAAATTCTATTACTATAGGAGAAGGGGAGAACAGAATTTGGTGGACAGCTAGCAATCTCTGACACAGGTCTTGGCTCTGGCCACCCAGCTGTTCAGATGTACATTTCTTTCCACAAATAGAACATACTTGCTCCCTTTCCAAGGGAGATAAGCCAAAGTTTAATTCGGTTATTTCATCCAGCTCAAAGTTCAGGATCACTGGTTGAAGTACAGTCAGATCAGTATGTTTATCTGCCTCCTGCCCCCACCCCCACATAAACAGTGGGAGAGAAGGAATAGGATGACTGTGATATAAGCTACAATTTTGAAAAGGAAAGCATGAGAAATACACTAGAGAGAATGATCTAGAGCATTTATCCTGTGTAGGAGTCATTCATCTGCAGCCCTGACAGTTGAGTAGGTCTTGGGTTGGCCCATCTGGCTGTCCCTGGTTCTATTCGCCAAGAGTGACTCCTTTGTCAATGGCCCTTTTGACCTCCGGCCTTTCCTTTTGTGAGCTTATTTCTTTCTTATATCCATGGCAACCCTTAAGTGAACATTGGAGAGTGTGTATGCCTCACAATTTTGCTTCTGCAGGCTACGCTGATGGCTAATTTGATAACACATTTCCTTTAAAAACAAAGTAACTGCAGGTTTATTTCCTTGTAGTCATTTGTATGTTCCAATACCCAAAGATTTTTAAAAAAATTTTTAGTCTTAAGCATATCTGTTTTTTGACTTCTATGCTGTAATTATCCTTCTCATACTGTCTTTCCGGAAATTTCCAACCACTTTACCTAGAAGTACAAGCTCAGTGGAAAATTTGTCTTGCAAATCATCACATGTAATATTTTTATCAAATGTTTTCAACATATGAATGAGGGTAACCACATTTCTAGCCTACTATAACTTGTCCTTGTTGTATGTGACCTGATCTTCAAGCTAATACCACATCTCTTCTGTGTTTGTGATATCTGCACCCCACTTCCAGTACTAATTTCTCTAACATTCATGTCAAAAGCTAAGCCATAGTAACAAAGAGATCTCACAATACAGTTTCTTTATTAAAATAAACATTTATTTCTTTCAAATATAACATCACAGTCCCAAGACGAGCTGTTTAGGTTTCTGTAGGCATTTGGGTGCCTTCCAATTTGTTGTTTTGCCACATTTCAGACTTAATAAACTTTATGGTCAAAGCAGGCCAGTGAATACGTTTGTGTTCAGCTTAAAGAATAGGAAAATTAAGGCAAGTAATTTTCCTTTAAATTGTGGCAAAAAGTTTACATATCACTTCCACTCATATTCTACGAGGACAGCTTAGCTAAGATCACAGCCAGGCAGTCTCTAACGTTGTATGTGCATTCCTGTCTTAAGCCCCAGAGTGGAGAATGTTCACTCTATTTTTTTCCTGATTTTTAACTGCAAAGTCTATGATACTTTTCTGTTATGCACTATGAGTATCTTCCTATTTTCAAGGGTCATACATCAACCAATATTCCTCTATTATGAATTTAAATTAAATAATTCTTGTCTTCTCTCTAATAATTTGTCCACTTATCCCTGCCACTTAAAAAGAAACTTTTATAATGCTTCTATTTCCCTAGTGTCTTCCCTAACCCACTCTACCCACAATCCTGGTATTTTCCTAAAATAGTTCTTCAAACTGTAGTTCCAAGATATTACTGATGGTCCCCGACTTACAATAATTCAACTTATGATTTTTCAACTTCACAATGATACGAAACCAGTACACATTCAGTAGAAACCATATTTTGAGTGTCTATGTAACCATTCTGTTTTTCACTTTCCATACAGTATTTAATAAATTACATGAGATATTCAGCACTCTATTATAAAATAGGCTTGGTGTTAGACAATTTTGCCCAACTGTAGACAAGCGTAAGTGTTCTGAGAATGTTTAGGGTAGGCTAGGTTAAGCTATGATGTTTGGTAGCTCAGGTATATGAAATGCATTTTTGACTTGTGATATTTTCACCTTATGATGGGTTTATCAGGACAAGTTTATCTTTATTTTGTTTCCCCTCACAAAGTGTGTCTTCTGATTAATAAAAAATTAATGTGAGAGCAAGATTTGTGTTCAACCTAGAACAATTTCTAGCACTCTGTGCACATACAATAAATTTTGCTGATGAAATTAATAAAGCCTTCTTTTTCCCAAAGATTTATCATGCTACTTAAATGATACAGTTATACATATAATATATACATGTGTGTATTCTAATAGTATATAATATTGAGAGTGAGAAATAACAGATATTTTCTTAATATTATTTAAGAACTTTTAAAAACAGCGTATGCTACGTAAGGTAATCATTAACATTTCACTAACTTATGGCCAGGTGATTTTTTCTTTCATCAGTTTGGGGAGACACTTTGTACACCATACCAACAAAGTTGTTAAATTGTTTGCCCCCATGGATTCTTTGATTATTGCTGTGCTCCGTCCTCATTTTTCCTCCTTCCTTCCTTCCAGATGTTTTTAACATATAAGGTGTATCTTCTGGATCTACATGCTATGTCCCTGATTGATTTCTCATCACTTTCATCTTTCTTTGATCTGGGGATTTTTAGACTCAGCTTCCATGTCTCTAAATTAATGTTTTCCTAATCTACTGCTTTCATTTCCATTTCTATTTTTCATGTTGAATGCATCTTTTCCTGTCTCAGAAAATTGCCTCTTCATAACCACTTATTCTAGCAATGTCCTCTTGACAACATTTTTTTCTTCCACCGATAAAACTTTTTTCTTTGTTTTTATATTCTATTGGCCATTGACCTTCAAATGCTCAGAGGATCATTTGCTAAATTAAATTAAAAGAGATTTAAAAATTTTTTTCTCCTTATTAAAAGGAGAAAAGGTAGTTTTTTTTAAAAAAAAAAAGAAGGTAAGCAAATCGTCATCTTCCACAGTTGTCCTTAATAATGTACAGTGCTGCTATCTAACAGTGCTAGACTTAGATAAAACCGGATTGTGATTTGTTACTACTGTGTAAATTTCAGCAGGTTACTTTACTCCTGTAGGTTTCCATTTTCTCATCAGTAGATACACATGGTTGTCTTAAGGAATATACATATTGCAAAACATTGTTCCTAGCATACAGGGAGACTGTGATAACATTTGATTTGTGATAAGTGATTACAACATTACCACAAGGCAGACTGTGTTGCAATTGTGGTATAGAAATACAAGTATCGCATGTCAAATACCTACTACAGGACTACAGGTCAACAGTGGGTGCCCAGCTTCCTTTGAACACAGCTATGTCTTATAGTTTCTTTGTTTTGTTTAAAATAGAGCCTTCCAGTTGGTCTGTTTGGCCAGTCACCACATGTGAGACTTTATGATCCTTTTATGTGCATAAAGAATCCTCTTTTTAAGAATTTCCTGGAATGAGACAAACAAATATTATGGTATTTCCATCGGCCAAAGAGAAAATGAAACTTGGAGATGTATAAAAAATAATAATAACAAAGAAGTGTAAAAAAATATTCCAACTCAAGTTGCTTAACCAAAATCTACAGTTCGACTTGTAAGACCAAACTACCTCCAAGTGTTAATTCACTTCTACATTACAAAACACTTCACTGTTTATAACCTTGTTAAGAATTAAAATACTCTGGCAGTGGATCCCTTAATGAACAGCAACACATTGTTTAAAATATTATATGCTTTTTTGATCATTGTGAAATTATCACCAACATCATTTTTAAATTTTTTCTACATTTTTGGTTATACAATGACCTGTAACTCCAAGATATGACTCATAGGCATGAATGCATAGGAAAAAAAAATAGAATAATCATCCAGGTAGTCTCCTGTTTAAACTAAATAGGATTAACAATGCTCTGTTTAAACAAGTCTCCTTTTCAGTAGTGAAAGATGGTGCTTTTTGTTCAGTGAGTCATACCTAACCAAAGACATGCCAGAATTACACAGTGAATACGTGGGAATAATACCAGTGCTGTCTTAGTTTTCTGAGCAGGGAAAAGGCAATCTATGTTGGTTAGTTAAATAAGTTTTTATTAGGTATGACATTTGATTATCAAATGAATACAAATTTCTTTAAAAAACATGTAATAGTATATATTCTAATTACATATATGGTCTTACTCTGTTTAGTTCAATTTGGTATTAATGGAATGTCAAATCTGGAGAAATTCACAGATTTATAGTTCTTACAAAATGTCAGATTATCAGTGGGGATGTTCGAAAAATCAGGGAAAGTAACAAAGTTTTTAAAACAATTAAGCCTACCAATTTCCAAAGAGATTAAATTTGAAAAGATTTCCCTGTATTATTATTTAATAATTTTTTTCTATCAGAGTATTCACTTAACAAGAATTGTCAAAAGATCAATAAGGATGCAAAAAAGTATCTGAATCGTTAAATGGATATCATGAAATCAATGGACTTAAAACTCCTGTGATTTATGCTTTTGACTTTCCTTTGTATTTCCCCAGAAACTATTTACTTTGCACACTTTCAATGCTTTATTAATTCACTTTCAAATCCAGTGAGGATTAGAAATAGCCAAATAGGAATGCGAGTTAAGTACACTGCACATAAATAGAACGATGATTATTCATAATATTGATCCTGAATTATTAACAAAAGGAGAAATTATGTTAAGAAGAGGGAGTACAATGTACCTTTTTTCAAGATTCTCAGATAATGTTTCTAATTATAATTTTTTATTTCTATCTGAAAATTGAGCCTGACTTAAATCTGCTTCTTTCATATACTCCATCCCTGCATGTTAAATAATTCTCTCTGGCAAATAATCAAATGTCAAAAATATATAAATGAAAAATAAAAAGTGAAACACTTTCCCAATATATTCATGCAATAAATTAAAAAGCTGAAACCTAGAATGTTAGCCCGTGGACCTAAGGTTGTATGATCTAACTATCACCATATGGAATAGAAATGTACAATTAGTGAAGTGTTCAACGATGGATGTTAGGATGATATTATTGACATCAATCGCAGTCGTTCTATTTCACTGTTACTGCCACAAGGTGCTGTTAGCCAATTTAATCCCCATTCCCACTAGAAAAAAAAAAAATAAATGGGAGATTAAAAGAGAGAACAAAGGTCCTCTGTAAACTAACGGCTCCTCACCCCCCTTGCCCAATCCCTTATGCTAAGTTATAAGGGCAAAGGAGGAAGTAATGAGATCAACACACATAGCTTAGGCCCACGGTTCTCAAATTTTGGCGTGCATCAGAATTTTCTGGAGAGTTTATTAAAATACAGATTGCTGAGCCACATCTCCAAAGTTTCTGTTTGCCAGGTCTGAGGAGACTGCATCCTGAGCAGATAAGTCCCATACCCATTGTGGTCCCAGATGGTTGAGTAGCAGAGACCTCCTGAACCTGAGTAGAGAGCCCCGGAGTCCTTCATGCCTGGGATGGTATGCAGCCGGGATGCATGAGGAAGCCAACCCAGTCCTTCCCAGTTGACATCCATGCCAATTGCTCCATGCCCATCTCAGATGGGTTGCCAAATATTTTTTTATGTCACACTATGCTTATTCTGAATGCTTTAGAAGGAAAACTTGAAATTTACAACCTCCTGAGAAAGAAATAAAAATTAGCTGCTAGAGAAAGGACATCAGGCCTATGGATTCTTTTGGTGGGGATGAGTAGAATTTATAGCACAGAAGTTAATAAAAGTTTAACATGAATAAAAAGTCCATTATGCAAGGTATTTTCAAGTCATCTCTAAAAATATATGCTTTTAAGTGAAAGTAATATTCTTGCTATAATCAAAGTCCCCAAGGCCTATCTCCCTATCATATTGCTATCCCTCAGCTCTTCTTGTGAAGATGCTCTGTCCCTGTCCTTGTGGACAGGGGTCAGCCCTGTGGATCTGACAGGGGGAGTTGTCTCCATGGAAGTCAGTGCGTACAGGCCCTACTGGAAATCATACAACCCACCCCATTGACCCCAAAGCTCCTCACAGTTCTCTCTGCCATACATCCAAAACCTCTTCAGAAGAAGAATGACCATGAAAAGAGAGGGCTTGATCCTTAATGTGATGGGGTTTTAAACTTGAAATGACTGAGAAATTGTGGAATTTGAAGACTTTTACCTGAAAGTAGCTAGATAAGAGTTTTTTCCTGCTGTTGGACTTGTCCTGAAAACATCTGTTCATCATGTCATTTTTCCCCCCATATCCAGACTGCAATTGCTAGAAAGTGTTCTACATTTTATGTGCCTGATTTTATGCCCCATGCATGCTATACTTACTGCCTAGTCTGGATACGGGGGAAAAAAATGACATGATGAGCAGATGTTTTCAGGACAAGTCCAACAGCATTTTCCAGGATAGGTGGGATTGGAGAGGGCCTGGGGTAATAAGTAACCTGTAATATAGCCTGGGATTCGGGAAGGCTGGGGCTTGGATTTTGGCAGTGGGAATAATGAGAAAAAGCTTGACATAAAGACAATACCTGGTAAGGCTTGGTAGTGCAGAAGAAAAGAAAAAAGAGACAAAATTGCCTTGAATTTTCATGCATGTGTAGCTAGAATAGGACTGAGGTCACAGAGTTTTTAACAGAGACCAAGATGGTTGTCTGGGGCCATCTGTCCCGAATGCACACGGTGGTGTCTGTGGTCAGATGAGTTGGGAGGTGCAAGTATAGTTTTTTCTCCAGTGTAGCTGACCTTGAATTGGGACAGAGTGTTTTGAGCATGATAATGTCACTGTCAGTAAAAAAATGGAGACATAAAAATAGTAGCAAGATAAGAGGACATGATACGGAACGTATTTTGTGAATCTTTGGCATAGAAGTGAGAGTTGACAGCACAAGCTTGAATGACAGTTCCAGAAGTGAAGGCGGGAGTGAACAGGACAGCAGGGACTGAGCCAATGGGACTATCAACATGACAAATCTCATCTGGCCTTGTTTTAATTGCTCTCCAATCCCGCATGGATTTAAAAAAGGAAGGTGAATTGTGTTTGACCAAAGTGATGATACATTGCAATTGTAAATATGGGCTCATAAATAGAAGAATCATTTGAGTTACAACTAACACTTCTTAGTTTTTTAGTCCTTTTCTCTTATTATGAATTACCAAATACTACTTAATAGTCATTAAAAAAAATTTTAAAGGAAGCTTTGGACAAAAGTTTAGACATTAAATTCCCTAAATACGAATCTCTTTTGGTTTATAGAAATATTTGCAAAAGGATTTTTGTCATTTTCTTTTTCTTTACTAAGCATCTGTTGTTTTAAACTGTCCAAAATAAAAATTTCTATCTAAAAATACTTCAAAGAAGGTATTTTTTTAAAATAAGAATGATTATTAAGGAGAAAATAATTGTTTTCAATATGGATATAGGAAGAATATGAATGAGTGCTAAAATCTCTGCTTGATTTTTAAATTGTTTCTTTTTCTTTTTTGTTTTTTTGAGACAGTCTCACTCTGTTGGCCAGGCTAGAGTGCCATGGCATCAGCCTAGCTCACAGCAACCTCAAACTCCTGGGCTCAAGCCATCCTGCTGCCTCAGCCTCCCAAGTAGCTGGGACTCCAGGTACACACCACCATGCCTGGCTAAGTTTCTGTTTCTCTTTTTAGTTGACCAGATAATTTTCTTTTTTCTTTTCCTATTTTTAGTAGAGACAGGGTCTTGCTCTTGCTCAGGCTGGTGTTCAACTACTGATCTCAAGTGATCCTCCCGCTCCAGCTTCCCAGAGTGCTAGGATTACAGGTATGAGCCACCACACCCTGCCAAGTGTTTCTAAATGAACTAAATCATGGTTAATAACAAAATGAAAGTGAAATATACAGCATTTGTAATCCTAGTTTGCTGTTTATTTGTTCATTGCTTCCACAAACTTAAATCGGTCTTTACCTGCATAATCAGGAAATCATTCATTTTACTTGTGCACTCAACAAACATTATTGAGGGCCTAATGTGTGTACCAGACACTTCTCAGTCACTGCATCGTGGTGCATACATTGATGGGAAGGTATTTGTGGACAGACTTGTTAGGTAAATTCAGATGATTTATTTTAACACTAAATTGGTCAAATTATGAAAACATCTAGATTACAGAACAAAGTACAGGTATTTGTTCCTTTAAAATCTTTTCCTACATTAATTAACATACTCTAGAATTTAAATTAGATATGTCTATGTATCCTTCATTAATTCCAGCATCCTGTGCTGTTGATAATGAATACATTTGAGAACTGCACTCAAGCATGTATGTCTATTAAAACTCTGATACTATTGTGAAAATATGCACTGCATCTCACTGTTATCAAAATAAGAAAAATAAATAGTCCTCCTCTGAAAGTAGTTTGATGACTTAATAGCTTGTTCCACCTCCAGTGTTTCCTGTTGTACTAACATCAGAGAATCTCATCACGATTACATTTTTTTCCATGTCTATGAAATCCATTATTTGTTTGTTTTTTGGGTCCTCGGTAATTTTCCTAATCATTTCCAATGGTCAGTCTTTTTTTTTTCTTTCATATTATTTGATGTCCTCAAATCATTTTGTGGTTACAACACTTCTAACATTTTTGGCAAAAGAACTCTGGGGGAGAGAGTTAATGAAGAGATAAAATTATCCAGATAATTATTTATTTCTGAGAAGAATATTCAATCATTGATAAACAATAAAAATTACTTTGGTATCTAATTTATCTTACTTTGTGAGAAAAAATCGAAAGTGGTGATATTTGATAATGGTATAACTCAAAACAGTCACATATTTTTTAATGAGCATAAAATACCTACAGTGATATTATTTTCAACAAAATACCTGCCTTGAGAATTATTCCTGGTATTAAGACACACACAAACCCCCACCACACACACACACACACACACACACACACACACACACATAATGCCTTCAAGCTCCCAGTCTGCCTTCTTTTATTATTTTACCAGTCTGTGCTAAAAGACAATAAACTAACTTAACATTGGCATAAATAAATTCAGGATGTAAAATCTACCATAATGTTGGGATCTAATGTCATCTAGCAATGACTTTTGTAGTCCCCATCTTCTTACTTCCAGTACTGCCAATAGCGATGTGTTGGCGTCCATGGCAGAAAGAAGGTCATCATTGCTTGAGTGCCTCAGCAGTGAAACATGCATGAATAATATACATGACAATTAAAGAGAGGCAGCAAAAATAAATAAAACACTAAATTCCAAACTAGCAGCAGCACTTGAAATAATATACTGAGCATCATATGACAAAGTCCTTCTATTAAAATACATTTTTAGCCATTGTTCAAGGCCCATAAATACTGCATTTTAAATAGGCAGGTGGAGCATCAGGCCCATTTAGTGTTTGCAAGGATTGAGAATGATGCCTAATGATTTGACTGGCAATTACAAAATCTTCAGCTGAGCACGAGGATACTCTCAGGGGTCCCCCTTTTTGAGTCTTCTTATGTCAGGAGTCCATGTGCAGTACATTTCAGGCCAGTGATATTTCTGACATATTTTAGATAAAGAATAAATATGTAAGAGAGGTTTTGTGTTTCCTATGTGCTTAAAAACATATTTGCTTTACTAATAGCGGCCTATATTAAGGTCAACTAAAATAACCTCTGGTCACTAATTACCTGGAGGATAATTTTCCCTATATTAGAATTTCCCAATCGTCAATCACTTGGGATAGGGTGTATTTAAGCCTAACTCCACAGACAAAATTTGTCCTACTCCCTCTCTGTTCCTGAAGAGCTGTAGAATAAACAAGTAAATTAGATTACTAGTTGCTACGTGTGGAGGAAGCATAGAAGATTAGAAAGTGATTCCAATTTGGTCAACTTCCTGATTACTTTCAAACTTAACTCTTCAGGTTTCGCCATCATATTTGTGCCAGGAATTTGTATAGGTTTCAGGTTAAACTCTGGATTGTAGGAGAAGTAGAAATATAGAAGTGCTCATCTAGTAGAATTAACTAGAATGTAAACTGAAGCTCAGTTGGAACATCAAAATCTGTTTCTTGGGGAAAAACCTTATTTACTGAGAGCTTACTACACTAAGCACTACATTAAGTATTATTACATGAATCATCATCTTTAATCCTCACAACAATCTCATGAGTTTTATAAAATGATTACTTCACATTACAGATAAGTACTTGAGGCATGGCTGCATTGAATAACTTACTTGAAGTCATACCACTGAGTAAGAGGTAAAGCCAGATTTGAACCCAGGCAGGGTCTTCTTCATAGGTTGTTGTGCTTAACCATTGATGGGCTGTCTTCAAGTAAATCCACTCTTGGGACACAGGTAACTTTGGAGTCCCAAGTAAAAAAAAACATAGGCTAGTAGTCATAGGAAAGAGTCTAATTTGTTAACATTTGACATATATCTTTAGTTTCTATATTGTGATTTGTTCTCGCCGGGCAGGGTGGCTCAATCCTGTAATCCTAGCTCTCTGGGAGGCCGAGGTGGGCGGATCCTTTCAGCTCAGGAGTTCGAGACCAGCCTGAGCAAGAGCGAGACCCCATCTCTACTATAAATAGAAGGAAATTAATTGGCCAACTAATATATATAGAAAAAAAAAATTCGCCGGGCATGGTGGCACATGCCTGTAGTCCCAGCTACTTGGGAGGCTGAGGCAGGAGGATTGCTTGAGCCCAGGAGTTTGAGGTTGCTGTGAGCTAGGCTGACACCACGGCACTCACTCTAGCCTGGGCAATAAAGTGAGACTCTGTCTCAAAAAAAAAAAAAAAAAAAGAAAGAGATCTAGGCATCATATCACAGCTTATGAGCCTACCAAATGAGTGAGTGAGCCTGCCTTTCTCACTTCCCAAACTCAAGTTACAGGTATTGAAGAGATGGGGCTACATTAGTCTTTGGCCTTGTACAGAGAAAATTCTAGTCCTCTGTTCCAAACGTGACATTTTTTCCACTCATATTCTTTTTAATTTACATCCGCAGATAAGCATGAAAAGACAGATGAAATGACTTTTAAAGAAGCAAAGATATACTTGTTTAAGTTAGAAATAATTTCTCAAACAAGGATACATTCAGCATGTCACTTCAGCATTTTAAGATGTGCTGCTCCATTTCAAATTATTAAAACCAAATATGTCCATATTCTAGGAAAATGCCTTTACCAGTCTTTCTTTCCCAAAAGATGCCCTCAACTTCAACAAAAACACAAACACATCAGGCACCTTGAAACCTCGTGGTCTGTTTACAAATCATGATCAGAGTGCCCCAGAATTCTACTCTTACCTCCTTCTATAAAATTATTAACTCCTCTTCCTTTTCCACAAAACTTCCTTTTCTCAGGGTGACTGATAGATTATACTGACAGTCCCTGACTTACAATGTTTTGACTTAGAATTTTTAAACTTCGTGCTAAATTTGAAAGCAAAGGGCAGTCAGTAGAAACTGTACTTCAAGTATCCATACAACCATTCTGGTTTTCACTTTTAGTATAGTATTCAATAAATTATATGAGATATTCAACACTTTCTTATAAAATAGGCTTTGGTCAGATGATTTTGCCCAGCTGTAGACTAGTGTAAGTATCCTGAGCACATTGAAGATGGGCTAGGCTAAGCTATGATGTTGGGCAGGTTAGGTATATTAAATGCATCTTTGACTCGTAATGTTTTCAACTCACAATGGGATTATTAGGGCGTAACTCCATTGTACGTTGAGGAACATCTGCATTCAGCAGAAAATAAATCTCAATAAAATAATTCATACTAAGATGTGAATAACTAAAAATGCTAATAAGTAGGTATCCAGGACACTATCTTTAGAATCAAACAGACCCAAGTGCAAACTTTGTCTTTTCTCCCATTTTCTAAGTAGGAAGTTTCTCTGAGTTTCAGTTTCTTCCTCTCTGTAAAATGGTCAGAATTATACCTCATAGGTTTGTTGCAAGAGTTAAATGTGACAATATTTATGCAAAATATAGTGCCTGGACATAGTGAATTACAAATATTTATTTATCTTTCTATTTAAGTCAATGACAACATACTCAAGCAGAAATTTGCTTATATACCTGCATCCCAAATTGGTAGTGTTTTAATGTCAAGTGTCGAGGTCCTTAACTGGCTTACTCAAATCATTCTACTTCTCACTCTACCCTTTATAACTATATTAGGCAGAACAGATATTCATAAAACACATATTATACATAAGAAATATACAAAGATATTCATACACTAAATGCAACTCAAGACCTGCTTCATTGAAAAAGAAACTTAGACTTAGATGTAGTTAGCAATTCGTTCAACAAACCATTAGCTGGACACCTCCTAGTTTGGAAGCCATCCTGGGCTCTTGCTACAGTGAAAGACACCATGAATTATAGAGATATAGAGACATGCAGCATCCAGTCCAATCCAGTTGGAGAGTGGCTAAGCCAAGAATCTGTAAGGCATGTCAAATTGTTCATTTAATTTTTTAAAAATTACATCTCTCCTTTTAAGATTTGAGAAAGAAACACAGAATTCCTGCCAAACCAAAGTTCCCAGAAAACCATGTGAAAATGATGGTTGTAATTTTGTTCAAGAAAAAAATAATAGTTAAGAAATCCAGTATGCATATGTTTTGGTTTTTACAATATAAAAAGGGTTGTTTATGGTATGTATGTGCCCACACATGTGTGTAGAGTTTTTAAATGGAACTTTCTTGAGTAATATTTATTTTATCATGATTTTCCCACAGTAACATATGGCATATTTCCAACTTATCTCCACTCACTCATAGCTTAAAAACATGACATACAAAAAAAACTTTAAATCTGCCTTTTGAATGGGATGTTTGATGGACGGTGATGTCATACTCTTCAGTTCATTTTTAAATATAGTGTTTAAGGAGGGAAATTAAAAGAAGTTCTCATTTACTTTGTCATAGTATAAATTGTCTTTTCACTGTCCTCTCTATGCATAATTTTTATATAAACTAAAATTCTCTGCTCAAATGTGGCAATGTCTCTTTAAAAGCCTCCACCAAACAGTCAGCAAACCAGCTTAGCAACTTTCCGGGGTGGATTCGCATATGAATAATTAGCCCTGAGCAATGAAACCGTCCGGCAACACCCCCTCTTGAAATCTTTGATCTGTCTGAGACTGCAGGATTCACAAAAGAGGTGTTTGTTTCTTGAAGCATCAGAATATAGCCAGGGAAAAGGAAATTCTTCCTTTGCTTAAATGCACCAGACTCAGGCACCTTGGCGGGGGGTCTCCGTGATTGTTCTGGGTGGCGGTGAGGGTGCGGGATTCTGCGTTCCCATGAGGCTGCTGCTGCCAGTCAGGAAAGCTTCTTTTCTGGTTTCCCAAACCCCACCTTCAAACCTGAAATTACATGACTCATACTTATTTGGACACCATCAAAGTTTTGCTGACAACATGAAAACGTTGCCTGCCCTGTATTAACAAGCGTACTCCTCAAGTCTGTAGAAAAATCCAGGCCTTGGTTAAGGGCCTAGAAGTGAAAACTTAACCTATTGTTCATATTTGTCCCCCTCTCACCTCTTCTTCAGGGTGGCCATTAGGTGACCAGCCAGAGAAATGATAAGACAAAAGATGGTATGGTGTGGGTATCTGGAAGAAGTCACATCCAATAATTCCATCAAAAGAGCCATAGGCTCTCTAAACCACGTACCCATAGTGACTGCAACAATGTCTTAGGCAACAGACATACAGGTAGATGAATTTGGTAGTGGACGTTTACAGACTGTGCAACACACTTGACTACCCAATTATGTGTGTCAAACTGCTGTCATTGGTGAACATACCAAAGACTCAGTGGTTTTACTCACACTGGAGGAATAATTCACTCTGGGGAGCAGTTTCAGTGGATGTGTTTTTTGTTCTTCTTATTAGATAATAAATTCCTTGAGGCAAGAAGAGTGTTGTTACACTTTTTGTATTAAACACGTCACCTAACCAGGTGCTGACACATTGGCAATCAATTAATACTACTTAGATGAATGTAGTTGAGTAGGTGACCCTCTTCAAATTAACCCACACATGATCACCCTGGTTCTTATGCTGATTTATTCATTGTGATTTTGGAAAATTTTTAAATCACTTAAATGTACAGGGTTTCAATGTCTTAACATACAAAAAGTAGGGTGGGTAAAGGTGCTTTCTGAAGTTGTTTTTATTTACTCAACAGTCTTTATTTCATGCAAAGTAAAAGACACAATGCCTCAGCTCTCAAGGAGTATATGCAGTGGGTGATGAGGTGGGAAGAAACAAGTGAAAATTAAAAATTTCAGAGAATATTAACTGTTATGCAGGCAATAAAAAAGGGGAAAGAGATGAAGAGTGATGAACTCCCCTAAGTCGTTCCTGGTTTTTTGTTGGCTTTGGTTTCCATTTCTCCTTTTCCTCCAAATAGAAATCAATAGACTTTCTTGAAAGGAGGCCTTGCCTATCAGAATCTGTGGAGTGTTTTACAAATACAGGTTTTCAGTGCTGCACAGGAGATTGTAGCAAAACACCAGGGATATAGAACCAGAGGCTTAAAATTTCTAGGGTCTTCTTAACAGTTCCTTTAAAAAATGCTGGTACCTGCTGGGAGTAATGGGCAATAATTTGCATATTTATAATTTATATTTTCGTTGTCTCTAAGTGTGAGACTCTGTAAGCAATTCATTTTGAAAACTACTCAAAAGTTTCCTGAATTTCTTACTGTCCTTAGCCAACAAGCTCATGGACTAACTTGACTTCTAAGATATCTCCTACACTAACCTGAATTCATTTGATAAGCCCGAAGTGTTCAAACTCATTGATCCAGATAACTAGCTTCCATTGGAATCTAAGAAATTGGAAACTAGACTTGGTCTGTGTTCTCAGAGGGGTATGGGTACCACAGGCAGGTCACTGTGCTTGCCCAGACAGGACACAAGGTAAGACTTACTTATTTAAACTTGGCATATAGAGCACTATCATGAACAGCAGATGGGGTCATTTGTTATCTTTAACACTGTATGCCTGCCCAAGTACGGTAAGGCAGGGGAAATCCCACAAAACAGAGCCTGGCTTTCCTGCTAGGAGCAGTGCTGTAGTCACTCAATATACAACATAAGGAGTTGGGATCATGCTGGCCCCTCAGTGGTGAGACACAGCAGCCTCTTGGCAAGTGCCTTGGGCATACTCTCTCCACATTGAGGAGATTGGCCATGCAAAGCAGGCGTTTTCAGAGTGTGGTAAAGTCCTCCAAGAATGCTTCCAAAAGTCAAGGCAAGTGTATGTTCAATTAAAATGTATTGCCACACTATCAGCTCTTTAAATCTGCTATTTCTCAGGAAAGCCCTTTTTCTTCTATTCCTTCTTTTTTTTTTTTTTTTTTTTTTTGGCCTTTGAAGAATGTGACATACTAAATATACACTGGAAAACAAAGAATAAAACAAAAAAATAAACTCCATTTGCACCAAAATGGAGTCCACAGATATGGATTTGAGATCTGCCACTTACCAGTCCTTAATCCAGCTAATTCTCTATAACATGGGGATCAAATCCAACTCACAGGGGTTTTCTGAGGATCAAATAAGAAATAATTTGGATATAAAAATGCTTCGTAAGATTCAAACACCTGCACAGTTAGAAGGCTTAGCAGCTCCTGGCCTATTCTTGCATAATGCACTTGGGACATATCAGAATCTGAACACAGGGCTGGCCTAATAATAATTTAATTTGAAGTCAGGGCCTGGCTTCTGAGATACACACTTTAGAAAAGAACTGGAAACGGGGGTGATCAGACTAAGCTCCTAGTAGGAGCTAGGCCATCCTAGTAAAGAAAGCTGTTAATACCCTGAGCTCTGTGGTCTTAAATCAGCTGCTGTAGTATCAGGACGAAAGAAAAACAGCAGTGAGAATTGATACTGGCAGGCCCAAGAACACCTTGCTGAAGACCAACACCGTAGGCAATTGGCCCAGCAGCAGTGCAGTCTGTAGAGGCTTGGGGTGCAGCAGAACCTAAAGAAAACTGAGAACAGGAAAGTGGAATATTTTGAGTAACAGTCCATGTCACGGTAGAGTCTTAAGAACCAATGAAAAGAGAGTCTTGGTCAATGTCTCTAACATACATTCAATTTCTTAGGGAAATCTCTCATGTCTTCAAGATTTAGCTTCTTTTTTACACCACAGCTTTTTTAACTGGAAAGGAAAGTGCTGAATCTGGAGTTGTTCTAAAGTTTGTCAAACAATGACAGTCTTCGCTGCCAAGGTTGAGCACACTCCCTTTCTTAATTCATTTTGCCTGATCAAGCATAGCATTTTCTGCAGCCTTCTAAGTTGTTAAAATAATATTTCAACTGCAAACACACACAAATGTTTGCAGTGAAATGAACTATGAGCTAATCCGTAACGGCTGGAATGAATGTCAAAATAAGAGCTCACCTTGAGCAAGTTTTTAAAAAGAAATCTGTGTTAATGGAGTCAAAACAACTGGCTTCGGTCTTTTATCTTTATTGATAAAAACTTCTAAACCATTACCAGAAAGCATTGGGAAAATGAACACTATTTTATTTTACACCTAATAAAAATTTCTATGCTATGAAATTTTGAAAATACAGAAAACAAAAACATGGAATTGTTGGACCTTGGCGACCACTCACAAAGACACGGAGACCAGAACTTGATGTAAAAGCAAGAGGAGGGTTTATTCCAGCGCAGCGCAGGGGCGTGCAGCGTCACCACACCAGGGAGCTGCCGCCCCGAAGCTTTGAAACTTGGGACTCTTATAGGCAAAAACCACACGCAGGTGGCCAGGAATTCAAAGGCAAAAACCACACGCAGGTGGACAGGAAGCCACACGCAGGTGGCCAGGAAGTCATAGGCAAAATCTATACGCAGGTGGCCAGGAAGTCATGGGGTCAAGGGGTGGGGAAATTCTTTAAGCTCTATTCTTGTGTAATTATGTACTGGTCGAGGTCAGTTTTGGGAATTTGCAACAATTACTGGTGGGGTTGAGCATCATTTACAAGTGGGGAAGCTTTGTTACACTTGGATACCTAAGAACAAGCGTGGTTACAGCAAGCAAAAACGGCTGGTAATTTTTCTTACATTTTACATTCCCCTCTTTTTCTTTTGGGTAGTTTTAATCTTAAA